>JAWPHD010025297.1:0-16738 GCA_037043455.1 Cyrtodaria siliqua
AGCCAATGCATAAAGTATATATCGCAAGTATAGCTTTAGTGTATATCCTGTGCGTTCATTTTTAGTAATCAAAGATCAGCAGCGCTCATGCAGTGGGTTTTTTCCTACTCCTCTGAAATTACTGATGGAATTTCATGAGACTCGACAGAAATGTTTTTGATGTCGATTTGATCCTAGCAAAAATTCAGCTTGGTAGGAAATTCAAGATGGCCAAAAATAAATTTTAAAAATACAGCTTTGTGGCGACTACTTCTCAAAAAACATAAGTGATATTGATGTGGAACCTTTACCAAAATGACTGCCACGACATGAGGTTTGTCCTAACCAAAATTCATTTTGATTGGATGCAAAACATGGTAGCCTGAGTGATCATCTTTGTTTACATTGAGTTATATAGGAAAAACTTGTGGCAACTACTCCTCTGAAACGATTTGATGGATTTTCATGAAACTTTACAGGAATGTTGTTCTTGATGTCTGGTCCTAAGTAAAAATCAGGTCGGCCGGAAATGAAATACAATATGGCCAACACAGCTAAAAATAATTAAAAAAAAAATACAACTTTGTGGCAACTACATTTCAAAAACCATAAGTGGTATTGATTTGGAACCTTTACTAAAATGACTAATGTGACATGTAGTAGGTCTTTAACAAAATTCATTTTGATTCGATGTGAAACATGCCGCCTACGGCCATCTTTGTTTACATTGAATTATATAGGAAACATTTGTGGCGACTACTCCTCTGAAACAATTTCATGGATTTTAATGAAACTTTACAGGAATGTTGCTCTTTATGTCTAGTTGTCCTAAGTAAAAGTCAGGTCGGCCGGAAATTAAAGATGGTCACAACAGCTAAAAATAGGTTTTAAAAATACAACTTTGTGGTGACTATTCATAAGTGGTATTGATTTGAAACCTTTACTAAAATGACTGGCATGACATGTAGTTGGTCCTAAACAAAATTCATTTTGATTCATTGTCAAACATGGCTGCCAGTGGCCGTTTTTGTTTACGTAGAGTTATTTAGAGAAAACTTGTGGCGACTACTTCTCTGAAAGTGGTCCTATTTTCATATATAAAACACTTCACAGGTTCCCATGGTTGATCTGGCTATCAAAATCTATCAGTAAAGCTTCAAGGTCATTGACCTCTTGTTTTTTTCCGTTCTTGGCACATTCAAGTCCTTTTATCTGATTCATGTCTTTCACCCGTTGCAATGTCATTTCCAGACTATTTATGCATTTTATGCATAGAATGACTTTTAGCTCTACTTGCCATAGGCCAAGCAAGCTGATGAAATAACAAGTCCGCCGTAAGTCCGTTAATGTTTTCTTGTGGACAATTTAACTCTCCATTTTTCATCTGATCTTAACCAAACTCACACAGTAGTTATATATACATAAGATCTCCAATGAGTTCTTGAATCAGCCAGATTCGATCACTAATAGCCGAGTTATCTGCCTTTCAATTGGGGGAAATGCATAATTTTCTCTTTCTCAATAGAACAGTGCATCTTATTCGAATAAAAAAAAAATTGGATAGCTAAAGAATTATCAGTTAATATTTTCAAGTTGCAGGTATAATGGGGGTGTTTTTGAAGGTTTTAAATCTAGAATATTTCCGTCATCAAATGTTTTATTTTTTCTCAGTAATTCATTTAATATTACCACTAAAATCTAAATTGTTCATCACGGAAAGGTTTGTTACTAGTATACCTACCTGTATGATAAGCTTCCAATGTGATAATAGATATATAATATGATGTTATTAAGTGTTTTCATATTGGCCAAGTTATTGGTCCAAGGACTGTCATATTGGTCCAAGGACTGTCATAGGTCCCAGGACTGTCATATTGTGGTCCCAGGACTGTCATATTGGTCCCAGAACTGTCATATTGGTCCCAGGACTGTCATATTGGTCCAAGGACTGTCATATTGGTCCCAGGACTGTCATATTGGTCCAAGGACTGTCATATTGGTCTCAGGACTGTCATATTGGTCCAAGGACTGTCATATTGGTCCCAGGACTGTCATATTTGGTCCCAGGACTGTCATATTGGTCCAAGGACTGTCATATTGGTCCCAGGACTGTCATATTGGTCCAAGGACTGTCATATTGGTCCCAGGACTGTCATATTGGTCCCAGGACTGTCATATTGGTCCCAGGACTGTCATATTGGTTCCAGGACTGTCATATTGGTCCCAGGACTGTCATATTAGTCCAAGGACTGTCATATTGGTCCCAGGACTGTCATATTGGTCCCAGGACTGTCATATTGGTCCCAGGACTGTCATATTGGTCCAAGGACTGTCATATTGGTCCCAGGACTGGTCATATTGGTCCCAGGACTGTCATATTGGTCCAAGGACTGTCATATTGGTCCCAGGATTGTCATATTGGTCCCAGGACTGTCATATTGGTCCAAGGACTGTCATATTGGTCCCAGGACTGTCATATTGGTCCAAGGATTGTCATGTTGGTCCCAGGACTGTCATATTGGTCCCAGGACTGTCATATTGGTCCAAGGACTGTCATATTGGTCCCAGGACTGTCATATTGGTCCCAGGACTGTCATATTGGTCCCAGGACTGTCATATTGGTCCCAGGACTGTCATATTGGTCTAAGGACAATACCATCATTGATGAAATGCTTCTCTTTTGAGATACTGTTGATAGACGATTGTGTCCCATACCAGTACTCTTTCTGGCATTTGCTATGAGCTTGTATTTTCGAGGCAGCTTTCCTCCTATCATGTTACGCAATGCAACATATTGAGATCTCTTGATCTTTGCAATACGATTTCACTTTGCAAAACATTACTTAGAAGTAATTGTTTCCAAATGTGTAAAGAGGCCCCTCTACATGGTTACAACTTGGGGAATTTGTAGTATTTTTTGACTGCCATTTTGCTCAGTGCTGGGCAGAGGGTTTTGTCATAAGTGCCATAACAACTAATATTCACCCCACACAAAAACAAATCCCCCAACCCACCAACCACAGACTCCATATAGGCAGTAGAGCGATACAGGTCCTATTGGGCCTCTTGTTTTCTAATTCTCTGTAGAGCATATATTATTGTTTTATACTTTTCAGAAGATTGGTGTCTTCCTTTTTCATTTGCTCTATTTGCCTGGTTTTCTTTGCATATGCTCTAACTATGCTTACTTTTGAACCAGCTCTGCGATTTGGAAATGCGATTCAAACAATTAGAGGATCTGCTGTTACAGATGTTGATCACATATCATGGCCACTTGTTTCCATCATATCATTTTGTTTAACCTGAACAGCTGCTGCCTCTTGTATTTTCTTCTTTTGTCTGTAATGACTCAAATACTCAATATTCTTGTTACTCCGTTTAGTTTTCTCACGCCTGGATAGCTGGCTAGCAGGTACATATTTTTTTGTGCTTTCTTTCTTTTGCTTTCATCAGATATATAGCATTGTGCATCTGGATTTGATTTTAATTGATTTTGCTATTCTTTATGAATCTTTGCCTGACATTTCACCATGATGGAGGTTTGGAATAACATGATGTTATTAATTAAGTGGTCCAGTTATTGGTCCAAGGAATGTCATATTGGACCAGTTATTGGTCCAAGGACTGTCATATTGGCCCAGTTATTGGTCCAAGGACTCCTGAAGACCACTTAATTAATGACAAGTTTTATCTTTTCGAAGGAAAAAAGAGACATAGGTGTTGCTTTTCCGGCGGTGGCGGCGGCGAAGGCGTCAACATTCAAGTTTTGCATTTAGGTCACTTTCTCACAAATTATATGCACCAGACCTTTCAAACTTTGGTTATAGTTGTATCTTGGCTAATACATTGTATCTTGGCTAATACATCGCAACTTGATATAAAAAATGCAGTTGTGACCTTTGCCCTCCAAGCAAAGGGCAGATAACTTAATAATTGTACATTAAACGTTTGCGTTTAGATCATTTTCTCAGGAACTGTATGCACTAGACCTTTCAAACTTTGGTTATAGTTGCATCTTGGATATAGTATATCGCTATGTGACATAGTAGATGCTGATGTGACCTTTAACCTCCAAGCAAAGGTCAGATAACTTAATCATTTTACATTCAATTTTTGCATTTAGGTCACTCTCATGGACTGTATGCGATAGACCTGTCAAACTTTGGTTATATTTGCATCTTGGTTAGTACATTGCTACGTGACATGGTAGATGCGGATATGACACAAGCAAAGGGCAGATAACTTAATAATTTTACATTCAAATTTTGTGTTTAGGTCACTTTCTCATGGACTGTATATGATAGACCTTTCAAACTTTGGTTATAGTTATACTCCCGCAAACAAAGTTTGTAGTGGTGATATACTGGATTCGGCTTGTCCGTACGTCTGTCCATAGACGCAATTTTGTCCGATCAATAACTTTTGTTAGGAATGAGGTATTGTGATGAAACTTGCAGGGTAGGGAGCTTGTATGTGAAGGAAGCTTGGGATTGCATTTGGGGTCACTGGGGTCAAGGTCACTGTTACTAAAATAGAAAAATGGTGTCCGCTCAATAGCTTTTGTTAGGAATGAGGTATTGGAATGAAACTTGCTGTGTAGGTAGCTTATATGAAAAGGAAGTTTGGGATTGCAGTTGGGGTCACTGGGGTCGGGGTCAAGGTCACTGTTGCTAAAAATAGAAAAATATTTTCCTCTCGATAACTTTAGTTGGGAATGAGATATTCTAACAAAACTTGCTATGTAGGTACCTTATATGTTCCCTGTTGATTTGGCTATTATACCCCAGCCAAAGAATCATACCCTCTAACAGAAGAATTCATTATTACATTTATAAAGATTAGGTAAGGCAGTCATATTATTTTCCCAGTTCTGTATTTTTCTGCATATTTATCCCCTACATAACCTTTAAACTATCAGTTACAAAAAAAAAAAAAAATATGGTTAATAAATTATAAAATCTTTATGACAATTGTTTTCTGCCTTATGCCTAATTTATGATAATATCATTTGCACCAAATTTGTTCTCTTATCATTAGCAAAGACTGCTAACGTTCTTCCCCATATAGTAAAAGTCTAGAGCGGGGGGTATTTGTTAGCCATTGGCTTACAGTTCTAGTTGCATCTGGGATAGTACATCGCTGCGTGACATAGTCGATGTGACCTTCACCCTCCAAGCAAAGGGCAAATAACTTAGTAGTTCTTATGTACATGTCACTTTCTCAACTACTGATATCTCAAACTTTTTTTTAGTTTATAGTTTAATCTTTTGAATACAAACATTTCTATTTTCACATAGTTGTGTCTTGGGTAGTGCATCTTTTTGGACACATGTGTTTCATCTATGACCTTGTCCTTCTTTTTTGAGGTTAAATATGTTTTATTAAAGTAAAATATTAAAATACTATTTTTTTCCTAAACAAAAGCAGTTATATGTCATACAATATACCACCATACAAATAAGAAACACTCCCGTCCCCCCTCTGCGCCCCTACCCCTTACCGCCCCCAACCCCCTCTAAAACATTTTTTTGTGATGTCGTTTGCATTGAATATTACTTTTGCCTTCTTGTTTGTCTGTTTGCGTGTTTGTTTTTGTGTTTTGTGGTTGACTGTCCTCCTTGAATGCTACTTTCCCTGTCCGATCTTTTTATATTTCTTTACAATTGATTAACATTGATTAACAAGGCAGACGGGTTTCTATCAATTATATATATTTTTATATATAAACAGATGCTGGAAACAAGATATTCATAATTAATAATGCTTAATATTTATGTTGTTCAAGTGTTCATGGTGAGGTGTTGATTCTATGAAACTTTAGTTATATTATATATAGAATCACTTTTATTAGTAATGTTATATAATACACAACAACATAACACCATTGACATAAATGGAAAACGTCTTGTCAGATGAATCCAGCAAGCAGACAGGATCTCTTTTATTAATATTATATAAAACACCTACTGAGAAGCCTGTCCGGTCATCGTACAATTAAAGAGGAAAGCATAGTGGCGAACTGTAAAAGGGTCCACCATCAAGCATGCAGTACGTTTCAAAATGATAGGATCATAACCTCGTTTGATAAACTTTTTAACAAGTTTAACAAAGATAGTATGAAAGTGATCATCACCAAGAATCTTACGAAGTTTATAAATCACATCACCATAGAAGTCAGGTTGTGATAGTCCTTGTAACTTCACCAATGTTGAGCGTCTGCACCGCTTGCGGTGCTCTTGTTTATAAGTCCTGTCCTTGTTAGGGGAGACATGTGAATCCGCGGATTTATTGTATTAACATAAACTACTACATAATTTGTTCTTAATCAAAATATTTTGACATAAGCTGCATTTCATTTATAGGTCAAAAAGCGAGTGCGAATGACGTTACTTAACGTGAATGAAGTCACTTAAATCTCGTATTGGCAAGTTTTTTCATATTGGCCTTGTTTTTTCATATTGGCCGACTTCCGGATCATATTGGCCGAGTTTGCATTGTATTGTGTGTGGAGTTTCTAATAAAACACGGCTAAAATAGTTTAGTTCATTAATAATTCAAAATAATAATCATAACTAACATGACAATGAAGAAACTACTCATCATAGTAGACAAGAATACATTACAATACTTCAGTACTCAGCCTGTTATAGAAAGCTTAGTAATGCCTTGTACCCTTCAATAACAATAACGAAACGGAAATAAGAAAGCATTTATAAAATAGTTGTCAATACAAATGCTATGAAAGGTTTGTTAACGAGAGTGACAGACCTTTCCCCATTTTAAGAGCAGTGCTAATATAGAGATTATTTAACTGCTGGGATTGATTCTAGGGAAATCCTTCACGAGATGGTAGATGTGTTGCTCAAAACAAAACACGGCTACCATCGAGTGAAGGATTTCCCAATAATCGGAACCCAGCAGTTAATTATCTGTTTATTACAGTTTAAATCAGTTTAAATCAGTTTGTCATAATTTTAACCGAAATTATTCGCTTTATTGAACGTTATCGGCGGATGACGTCGACATCAGCACCACTTTATTGACGTCATAACTCAGCGTCACAGTTAGTTAATAGTATTTAGCGATTATGAATATTCTTTCACTGAGAAATCCCAATCTTTCACCGATGAAAATGTAATAAATATACTTTAAACACCAGGTGCGTAGCTGCCTATATGCACGTGCATACGAACATTTTGCAAATAAAAAAATACATACTCTAGTAATGCATTTAAAAGCAATTTTAATGATTTGTTAGTATTGCGATCAACCATATGTATGACGAAACCTGGTCTAGCTATGCCTGAACACAAGTTCACAATTTTTTTTACAATTCTGAATGACAACTGCATTCATATGTATAGACCCCACAACATCAGTGCTAGCAATTGCAAGTAACATGTAAACCTTCTCGCCTCACACCGCTGTGGTTCAATCCCACTGGGAACTCGACTTGTAAGGAAGTGATGATTCTTACGGATGACAGGAGGTGTACAGTACTGGTTCTACCCAGGAAAAGTGAGTGGTCTGCCTCTAACACAAAAAAAGATTGACTGTCATATAGAACCTTACATGTGTTGAAAATGACATAACACAAACATGTTCAAATTACATGATACTCAAAATAACACTACCTTATAGAGAAATTCTTGTCTGAGCTATTTCCCGAAACTTGCTAGGAAGTTTCAATATCGAGTGGACATGCGCATACTATCGTTCGATAATTTTCCACTGAGTTATGGTCCCTTTGTATTTCAAAAATATACATATATATAATACAAAATTCTTGTCCGGGCTATTTCTCTAAAACTCCTTGTTAGAATTTATTGAAACTTGCTAGGAAGTATCAATATCAAGTGGACATGTACATACTGTCATGACATTCTGGTTCGATAATTTTCCTCTGAGTTATGGCCCTTTGTATTTCCAAAATATATATATAATATAAAATTCTTGTCTGGGCTATTTCTCTAAAACTCCTTGTTAGAATTTATTGAAACTTGATAGGAAGTATCAATATCAAGTGGAGATTTGCATACTGTCATGACGTTCCAGTTCAATAAATTTCCACTGAGTTATGGCCCTTTGTATTTTTAATGCATTTCATACTTGGTAGTCAAATAGAAAATTCTTGTCCGCGCTATTTCTCTAAAACTCCATGTTATAAATTCTTGTCCGCAAGTTATAAATTCTTTGTAGGAGTTATGGCCATTTCATTTCCGTATGTCTATATATCTTATAGGAACAAAGTCTTGTCTACCCACCCCCCAACAAGTTGCCAGCGGGGGATATTTGTCCGCCTCCGGCGACAGTTCTAGTTTTAAAAATGTATTTGTCCAAACAATTCTCTCTACGGTACTCTTTAAATGAAGAAAAGTTCTATTTCCTTCATTTAAAGGGTACCGTAGGCTAATACAAATGAGCTACTTTTATCTCCATGCAGTGACATATGATAGAGAGGCAAAATTCATAAAATATGTATATATTTTATCTTCAAAAGCATGGATACTATACTTACCAAATTGTAAGCTAATCCACCCAGAGAGTTAGACTCCCTTTATATGAAAACATCAAATGTGCCGATAAAACACAAGACATGAATCGAAGTCCCTTTAAAGATATAAACTTAAAACTGTTAGGAAATAATATAAAAACATAAAATCTCCACTCATTTATTGCAGATTTTTTATATAATAAAATAAAATGAAACTTGGATAATCCTAAATTACCTCCCTTTTCGTGTCACCTGCGTAGCATGGCAGACACTTAGAGATCACTTTGTCGGTCACCGTCCGTCACACTTTTACCTGCATCCTAACTTTGGCCATAACTTAAAAAATAGTTGACATATTTTCATGAAACGTCACACACATCTTCATCTTAACCTATGAAATGATGTTAAATATGTCCAATAACTCTGATTTTTATTTTGACAGAGTTATACCCCTTTTTATAAAACTTTAACCTGCAACCTAACCAGGCTCATAACAAGTCATAACTTAAGAAGTATTTGATCTATGTTTATGAAACTTCACACATAAATTCATCTTACCGCACAGAATATTGTTACCTATGACCAATAACTCTGACTTTCAATTTGACAGAATTATGCCCCCTTTCATAAAACTTTAACCTGCAACCTAACCAGGCTCATAACAAGCCATAACTTAAGAAGTATTTGGCCTATGTTCATGAAACTTCACACATTTATTCATCTTACCACAAAGAATATTGTTACCCATGATCAATAACTCTGACTTTCATTTGACAGAGTAATGCCCCTTTCATAAAACTTTAACCTGCAACCTAACCAAGCTCATAAGTGGCCATTATAAACTTAAGAAGTATTTGACCTATGTTCATGAAACTTCACTCACATATTCATCTTAACTGAACGAATGTCGTTACACATGTCCAATAACTCTGACATACAATTAGGGTGACTTATGCCCCTTTTTCATAAAACTTTAACCTGAAACCTAACCTAGCTCATAACTTGGCAAAATATTGACCTATGGTCATGAAACTCTATATACAGTTCTTCCTTGTCAATTATCCAATGCAGATTTATGCCACTTTTCTTAAACTTTAACACATTAAAATAAACTGCTCCATAATTCATGAAGGATTGCACCGTGTCTTCAAACTGTATAGTTAGGTTGTACTTGGTGAAATAAGCACAGGGCTGGCGACACAAGTGTTCCATGGAACACCCTTCTGGTAAATGAATATCATTTGAAATTCAAGTAACTGTAAATAAGCATTAATTAACATTACATATTTTGAAAAATTCTTTTGCAAACACATTTGTAGTGGTCATGATATGTACTAGTATATAACGTGTTATAATTTATTTCTAAGAAAACACAATGACTTGAAAGCTTTAAAATGTGTTCATGTAATTAGAGCAGATGAATTAAACTCGTTATTGTGCAGTTCAACCATATCTCTAATCATAGGCAAGCATTAAATACTCAAAACATTGAGAATATAATGACATAATTATTCTTAGGTGGGTACTTAGGAATTTTGACTAGTATACATATACAAATGAAAATACAGTGTGATTTATGTCAAATTAAGTTTGTGTGTGAACTAACCTTTCACTTTATTTCTACGGACAGGGAGAGTAAAAATTATGGTTGTTTTAATACAGTATGATAAAAGTTCTTATGCGCGATAACTTGTGGTCTTTAATGTAGTTATTTTACCATTGTTAGTCAAATTATCGATGACTAATTTAAGATGCTTTAAAGGGTAACAAACCGTTCATCGGATTTGGTGACAAAAAATCAATAGTTTTCCACTAAGCCCTCGATATCTAGACGAACAAAATAAAGATACAACTTCAAGTTAACAATAAAAATACCAATTTTCAATATATTTTTGACATGTTTTTAAAAAACAACTTAGTCCCATTTCAGTTTTTGTCTCACCTTTTCGAAAGAAAAAAAGTATCATAGGTGTTGCTTTTTCAGTGGCGAGAGCAAATGTGGTGGTGGTGGCGGCGTTAGCATTTAACTTTTCGTTAGGTCACTTTCTCACAAACTGTATGTTCTAGGACCTTTCAAACTTTGCTTATAGTTGTATATTGGGTTGTACGTCGCAACGTGACAAAGTAAATGGGAATGTGACCTTGACCCTTCTATCAAAGGGCAGATAACTTAATAATGTTTACATTCAACTTTTGCATTTAGGTCATTTTTTACGAACTGTATGCGCTAGAACTTGGAAACTTTTGTTATAATTGTATCTTGGGTAGTACATTGCAATGTGACATAGGAAATGTGGTTGTGATGTTCACCCTCAAAGCAAAGGGCAGATAAATTAATAAAAAAGTTTTACATTTAGCTTTTGCGCTTGGGTCACTTTTTCCCGATCTGTATAGACATTTCAAACTTTGCTTGGATAGTACATTGCAACGTGACATAGGAAACTTCGGATGTGACCTTCACCGTCCAAGCAAAGGGCGATAACGTGATAATTTTTACATTCAACTTTTGCATTTAGGTCACTTTCTCAAGAACTGTAAGCGCTAGACCTTTCAGACTTTGGTTTTAGTTGTATCTTTGTTAGCACATCACACTATGACATAGGAAATGTGGATGTGACCTTCACCCTCCAAGCAAAGGGCAGATAACTAAGTAAATGTATGGCACTTTCTCACAAACTATTGCATTAGATGTTTCAAAATTAGTTTACAGTTTAATCTTTGGAAGACAAAACAACTATTTTTAGCTCTACTGGCCAAAGGCCAGGCGAGCTTATGCGATCACTTTTCGTCCGTCGTCCGCCTGGCCGTCTGTCTGTCTGTCCGTCTGTCTGTTAGTAATTTTATAAAATCGACATCTCCTCTGAAACCGCTTGAAGGATTTTGATGAAACTTCATCACAATGTTACTTGGGAGGGCCCCTCTCAGATTTGTGTTTTTCATGGCCGCCAGTCATCTAAGATGGCCACCATGGCTGAAACTAGGTCAAATTTAAGGAAATTTCAAACGACATCTCCTTCGAAACTACTTATTCCATTATTGTGAAATACCATAAATATGTTGCTTGAGTTGGCCTCTATCAAGTTTGTGTTTTTCGTTATCGTCGAATAATGAAAAAGGCCGCCACGGCAGTTAAATTTTACATAGAGTTATATAGGGAAAGGCTAAAAATGACATCTTTTTTGAAACCGCTTGAAGGATTTTGATGAAACTTCATTACAATGATCTTTAGGATAGTTCCCCCCAGATTTGCGTTTTTCGCGGCCGGCAGTCATCCAAGATGGCCACCATGGCTAAAATTAGGTCAAATTTAAGGAAATTTCAAACGACATATCCTCCGAAACCACATATTCTATTCTTTTGAAATATCATAAACATGTTCCTTGGGTTGGTCTCTATCAAGTTTGTGTTTTTCGTTATCGTCGAATAATCAAAATGGCCGCCACAGCGACCCAAAGTTTACATAGAGTTATATAGGAAAACGTTAAAAATGGCATCTTCTCTGAAACCGCTTGAAGGATTTTGATGAACTTAAATCACAATGATCTTTGGGATAGTTCCTCTCAGATTTATGTTTTTTGCGGCTGCCAGTCTTCCAAGATGGCCACCATGGCTTAAACTAGGTCAAATTTAAGGAAATTTCAAACGACATCTCCAAAACCACTTATTCCATTCTTGTGAAATATCATATACATGTTCCTTGGGTTGGCCTCTATCAAGATTGTGTTTTTCGTTATCATCGAATAATCAAAATGGCCGCCACAGCGACCCAAAGTTTACATAGAGTTATATAGGGAAAGGCTACAAATGACATCTTCTCTGAAACCGGTTGAAGGATTTTGATGAAACTTAATCACAATGATCTTTGTGATAGTCCTCCTCAGATTTATGTTTTTCGCGGCCGTCAGTCATCCAAATTGGCCACCATGGCTAAAATTAGGTCAAATTTAAAGAGATTTCAAACGACATCTTCTCCGAAACCACTTAATCCATTCCAGTGAAATATCATATACATGTTCCTTAGGTTGGCCTCTATCAAATTTGTGATTTTTGTT
This sequence comes from Cyrtodaria siliqua, assembly GCA_037043455.1. Taxonomy (NCBI): domain Eukaryota; kingdom Metazoa; phylum Mollusca; class Bivalvia; order Adapedonta; family Hiatellidae; genus Cyrtodaria; species Cyrtodaria siliqua. Next base: position 12,526 of record JAWPHD010025297.1, read on the forward strand.
ATCGTCGAACAATCAAAATGGCCGCCACGACGACCCAAAGTTTACATAGAGTTATATAGGAAAAGGCTAAAATTGACATCTCTGAAACCTCTTGAAGGATTTTGTTGAAACTTTATCACAATGATCTTTGGGATAGAACGCCTCAGATTTGTGTTTTTCGCAGCCGCCAGTTGTCCAAGATGGCCACCATGGCTAGAACTAAGTACAATTTAAGGAAATTGCAAACGACATCTCCTCCGAAACCACTTAATCCATTCCAGTGACATATCATATACATGTTCCTTGGGTTGGTCTCTATCAAATTTGTGTTTTTCGTTATCATCGAATAATCAAAATGGTTGCCATGGTGACCCAAGGTTTACATAGAGTTATATAGGAAAAGGTTAAATATGAAATCTTCTCTGAAACCTTTTGAAGGATTTTGTTGAAACTTTATCACAATGGTTGGCGTCTATTAAGTTTTTGTTTTTTGTTTTCTTGCAATATCATCAAAATGGCCACCGTGGCGACCCAAAGTTTATATTGGAAAAGGCTAAATATGACATCTTTACACTGTAGAGCGTCTACAGGCCCTCTTGGGCCTCTTGTTATTATTATTATTATTTGTTTTAATCACTTATTTTTATTTGTTTATTTTTTTAAATAGTGTTTTTCTTTTTTTAAACGCCATGTTCGATTTGACAAAACTTAGCAGGACGCATTGGTATGATGTCTAGTTGTGCATATTGCTCTTTTTTCGGTTTGTTAATTTTTGATGGAGTTATGGCCCCTTGATATGTTTTACTTTGAATTTCTTGTTGGCGCTAATCCTCCTAAACGCTTTGTTGGATTTCGACGAAATTTGGCGGGAAGCATCAGTATTATGTCTAGCTGTGCAAATCGCTGTATATCAATGAAATCTTGGACAAGTTCGAAAACCAGCTAGATCTTGTTAGTAATGACAGAGTTATGGCCCTTCATTTATTATAAAGTGCTATATTGTGTTTTCCTTTACTAAATCTGTAGCTTCTTCATTTTTAGCTCTACTGGCCGAAGTAGAGCTTATGGGATGCCGAGTTGTCCGTCATCCGTCCGTCCGTCGTCCGTCGTTACCTTTCGTCTCGTTAAGACGATGTGGCCTTCATTTTTCATCCGATCTTTACCAACCTTTAACAGGTCGTTAATATCAATGAAAGCTCGGAAAAGTTCGAAGACCAGCCAGATCGGAACAGTAACAGCGGAGTTATGGCCCTTGATTTAGTTAAAAACGCTATATTTTGCCTCGTTAAGACAATATGGCCCTTATTTTTCATCCGATCTTTATCAAACTTTACTAGATTGTTAATATCAATAAAAGCGCGGATAAGTTCGAAAACTAGCCTGATCGAACCAGCAACAGCGGAATTATGGCCCTTGAATTAGTTAAAAATGCTATATTTTGCCTCATTAAGACGATATGGTCATCACTTTACCAATCATTACCAGATTGTTAATATCAAGTAAAGGTCGGACAAGTTCGAAAACCAGCCAGATCGGACCAGTAACAGCGGAGTTGTGGCCATTGAATTAGTTAAAAATGCTATATTTCGCCTCGTTAAGACGATAGGGCCTTCATTTTTCATCCGGTCTTTACCAAACTTTACCAGATTGTTAGTATCAATGAAAGCTCGGACAAGTTTGAAAACCGGCCAGATCGGACCAGTAACAGCTGAGTTATGGCCCTTGATTTCGTTAAAAATGCTATATTTTGCCTCGTTAAGCGATAGGGCCTTCATTTTTCATCTGATCTTAACAAACTTTACCAGATTTCTTTTACTTTTTTTGTTATTATTTGTATTTTTTTTTTACTTTTTATTTCTTTTTAAATTGTCATTTTTTTTTTCTCATTTTTTTTTTAAAACATATATATATATATATTATTATTTTTTTAAAATATATATATTTTTTTATTAGCTTTACTGGCCAAGTTCGAAAACCAGCCAGATCGGACCTGTGACAGCGGAGTTATGGCTCTTGATTTAGTTAAAAATGATATATTTTGCCTCGTTAAGACGATAGAGCCTTCAAAAACTTTCAAAAAAAAGTAAATTGCAGTCACTCGCTTCATTGATGTTATAAGAGCCATGTTAGCCAGTAGAACGTCCACATCATGGCACATGCCCTCTTGTTTATCTAATCTTTACCAAATTTGTTTAGAATGTTAATGTCAACAAAAGCTTAAACAAGTTGTCTGATTCATATTCATCCATATACTTTCTTCCCCCCACCCCACTCCCCCCCCCCCCCCCCCCCACACCCCCACCCCCATTTTTATGACATCTCATTCACAGAGGAAAGTGGAACAAATTAAAAAAATAATACGCATGCCAGACTAGACACATCAGGCTTATTGCCCATGATTACCAGGTGTGCGATCTAGGGCCCTCTTGTTATTAATAGAATGGCATTTTGTTTTTATACAAATGCACTTAATTGTCATCTCAGCAAACTCCATTGTTTTCAGTTACTAAAATGTTTACAAACTTTCATTTAAGCATCATTGACCTGTTTCTGTACTGTCCCCGTTAGGCGAGACATATGAATCCGCGGATTTCTTGTTTTATTTACTTTTTTATGTTTTATTTGATGAAGATTTTTCGGTCAAAGAAGAATACACGCATGTACAAATAAACAACTAGCAATGTTAGAAACAGCAGAGTGACAGCCCTTGGATTATTTACCGCAGTAATGTAAAAAAACAAAAGTTTAAATTTGCTTTGTTAACACTCTAGCTCCTCAATTTTCCATCTGATCTTTACCAAACTTGTTCAAAATGCTACCCCGCATCCGCCCTCCACCGCCACCTCCACCACCACCATCAACACAAACGCACATGCACTAACCTTTCTGATCTTTACCAAACTTCATCATGTTGTTTATATCAATGACATCTTGAACCAGTTTAACAGCCAAACTTGAGCAGAATCAGCAGAATCATTGCCCTTGATTGAATGAAAAGAGGCTCGATTTCCACCAAATTTGTCAGAAGTTGTTTATCAATGAGATAAAAAATTCATTTAAAAAAACAACTATGGACACCATACAGCGGTAAAATAGTGGAGCGATACAGGCCATCTTACACCCGTTGTTTGAAATGGGATTAAAACATTGGGTGTTGTTTTTAGCTCGACTATTCGAAGAATAGTGAGAGCTATCTTACTTACCACGGCGTCGGCGTCCCCAGCTTCACCTTAATGTTTTTGTGCAATAGATTTATAACTTTAAAACTACTCAAGTTATTGCATTAACATTTTAAACTAATGTTTCACATCAAATTCTTACCTTATCCAAGAATACCCATAACTCTTCTATTCATTTTTGACAAAATTATGGCCCCTGAATTGGTAAAAAATGTCATTTTTACATAGAAGTATGAAAAATACTTCAAAATCTTCTCCGAGACAAAAGGGGCTGCAGCTTAGATATTTTGTATGTTTTATCGTCTAGTAGTTCTCTACCAAGTTTTCTCAAATGGTGACCCTGGGTTCAGAATTGGACCCGCCCAGGGGGTCACAAGGGTGAAACATGAGGGTGTGGGTGTGCCCCCTGAGTCATAACTTAGTAACCGTTGAGATCCCCACCCTATAACCACATATACACTTACTGGACATGAACAGACAGATACAACAATCCAACCAGCATAGACACCGGGTTGCTTCCCCACCCCTGGGGACATAGCCCCTCGTTCATGACTTGGGACACCATTGAGATCCCCACCCTATAACCATATATACACTTACTGGGTATGAACAGACAGATATAACAACCCAACCAGCATAGACCCCGGTCTCCTTTCCCACATAGCCCGTCGGTCATAACTTGGAAACCATTGAGATCCCCCACCCTACACTTCTCAAAACTGCTAAACTACACCGCTCACGTTTTATACACTTTTCAAAACAGCCAACTACACCGATTTAAAATATGAATAATTTTGTTAATATCATTATTTCATAGTTGTTTGTAATTAAATAAACAAATAACACAAATCTGCACTATATGAGACAAATTTTTATTTTATTGAAAAACATTCAACCCATCGATATATATAACCCAAAACGTGAGCGGTGTAGTTAGCAGTTTTGAGAAGTGTATATCCATATATATACAGTTACTGGGCATGAACAGGCGGATCACCACTCAACCAGCATAGACCCCCAATCTCCTTCCCCAACCCTGGGGACATAGCCTCTGG
>JAWPHD010025298.1:0-16734 GCA_037043455.1 Cyrtodaria siliqua
GTAAACATGAAAATTTTGGGTGGGGGTCACTTTATAATGGGGCGGGTCATTTTATAATAGCGGTAAAATGACCCGCGGGTCATTTTATTATATGATAAAATGACCCGCGGGTCATATTTTAGGGGGGTCAAAATATTATATGACACCGGTTCCAACATTAGGCCTAAAAAAAATTATGTGTGTTTCTGGTTTCACCCTGTCAAAAAGTTAGGGTAGGTAGGTAGGAAAAAGTGTTTTTTTTTATATATATTGTTCGCATATTTTATGCCATTTTTGTACTAAGGCAACTTTTTGATAACCTTTGCAATCCAGATTAGGTGCTTAACAACTCTGGCTAATAAAATTATCATTTGAATAAAAAATAAAAATAAAAAATCTTTTGTTCTTTCTTTTTTTCTTGTTTTCTTTTTTTTTTGCTAAAAATATTTAGGGTCGGCGGTGATAAAGTTGGGGGCGGTCGGGAAACCGGAAACACACATATTTTTTTTTTAGGCCTTATGCAATAGTACAGTGGAAAATTCAAACAAAGGGCCATAATTCTGTTATAAATTAGGCAGTCAACAATGTGTGATTTAGATTTTCCATTGGAAACTGTATGAGCAAGTAGTGACTAGAAGGGTGTTCCACGGACGGAACACTCGTGTAGCCTGCCATGTGCTTATTTCAGCAAGGACAATCTAACAAACAGTTTGAAGACAGGGGTGCAAGCTTTCATGAATTATGGAGCAGATTTTTTTTTTAAATTGTAAATGTTTTATGAAATAAGACCTCAGTCTAAGGGTGTCTCGCCAACCTCGGTAAACGGCATATGAAATATTTTATTAAATTTGTGCTTAAATGGTTTCCACCAAAGACAACACTTCAAATGACCAAGTATCAAACAAATAAAAAGCAAGGTAATTATAAGAAGTTAAGTTACTGAGGGTGTAGTTTTAGGAAAATAACGCAAAAAATTACCGAGATCTTGGTATTTTTTGTCGATCTTCGATGTCCACCAATGCCAACAATACATATGACCAAGTATCAAAGACATAAAGTGAGGCAATCACATAAATTTAACTGAGGTTAAGTTACCTAACCATGGTTAAGTTCCCTATTAACTCGGGTTAAGTTTGGGGAAAATAACGCAAAATATGACCTTGACCGTGGTATATTTTGTCACCCAGCAATGTCCGCCAATGCCAACCATACATATGACCAAGTTTCAAAGACATAAAGTGAGACAATCATATAAAGTTAACTGAGGTTATAAGTTACCTAACCCAGGCTAAGTTCGGGGAAAATAATGCAAAATATGACCTTGACCTTGGTAATTTTTGTCGTTCAGTGATGTTCACCAATGCCAGCAATACATATGACCAAGTATCAAACAAAGAAATTACAGTTATCAGAAAAAGTTAACTGAGGTTAACTTACCTAACCAAACTGATGTTTAGGGTAAATAACGCAAAACATGACCTTGACCTTGGTATTTTTTGTCGTTCAGCGATTGCCAACAATACATATGAACAAGTATCAAAGACATAAAGCAGAACTACAGATAAGCAGGGTATTTGCTTAAATACCTAATTAAAAATGCCAAAATATTCAATTATAATAAAAAAGAATTGGTACAAATAAATTAATCGAGGTTGTCAAATGATAAATTGAATTGAATTGGAGTTTTAAGGCGCACCAACACATGAAAGATTATATGGCGCCTAACAGGAATGAACATGCCAGGCTCATCCTCCATGTACATCGAGATAAAATATGGAAAATGGGCCTAGAACCTTCTCACCCTGAACTGCAGAGTTGCTGAAAATTCTATTGTAGACACTCCATTTAAGCTGGAGCCAAGTTATAGTTTTTCTGCCACTGCTCTAGTGATATGAGCGAGATGGCACCTGAAACAATGCAGGGGTCATGATGAAGACCTTTAATGATGAAATGAACATGAAATTGGGGGGATTCTACCTCTCTACCTTCCCCTCCAATGGGATCTGCAGTGGCCCTATTCTTTGTCCCGTAACCAAACAAGGCCCCCGGAACCACACGGGGCATGATAAAACGAAGTTGATTTTATTAGATTTTGTGTATACAATATTAGTGGAATGCCACCCCAAAACAACGTTGCAAACGTTTATTGTTTTATTTTACCCCATTGAAATCAAGAAATACCCAATAAAATAATACCGATGGGTAAATACCCAATTGAACAAAAAGCTTATCTGTTGCATAAAGTGAGGCAATCACAAAAAGTTAACTGAGGTTAAGTTACCTAACCAAGGTTAAGTTTGGGGAAAATAACGCGAGGTTAAGTTACCTAACCAAGGTTAAGTTTGGGGAAAATAACGCAAAATATGACGTTGACCTTGGTATTTTTTCTCGATCAGCCATGTCCACCAATGCCAACAATACATGACAAGTATCAAAGACATAAAGTGAGGCAATCACATAAAGTAAATCGAGGTTAAGTTACCTTACCAAGGTTAAGTTTCTGGAAAATAAGCAAAATTTGACCTTGTAATTTTTGTCGTTCAGTGATGTCCACCAATTGCAATGCCAACAATACATATGACCAAGTATCAAACAAAGAAAATGATGCAATCTCATACCTAACCAAGGTTGTTACCTAAGTAAGGCTAAGTTTTGGGGGGAAATAATGCTAAATATGACCTTGACCTTGGTAATTTTGGATTAGGTGATGTCCTTTGACCCAATAAAACATGTGACAAAGTTTCAGAAAAATTCAAGCAGCGGTTGTTGAGACTATAGTTGATTTAAACTGAGGCCGCCACCGCCGCCGGAAAAGTGACTGCTTTGTCTCGCTACCCAATATCGTGGGCGAGACAAAAAGGCATAACTTACAGTTTTATGACCATACATGTAGGTCAATATTTGGTCATGTTATGAGACATGTTAGGTTGCAAGTTAAAAGTTTTATGAAAAGGGGAATAACTGTCATGGATATGTGCAACGATCACTGGGGTAACATGAAGACATTTGTGAATTTTCATGAACATCAGTCAAATACATTTCAACTTATGGCCAGTTATGAGCTTGGTTAATTTGCAGGTTGAAGTTTTATGAAAAGAGGCATAACTCTGCAGAAATAAAAGTCAAAGTTATTGGACATGTGTAATGACATTCCATGAGGTAAGATAAAGATATGTGTGAAGTTTCCTGAACATAAGTCAAATACTTTTCAAGTTATGGCCAACATTAGGTTGCAGGTTAAAGTGTGAAGGACGACGATGGACGGCGAACAAAGTGATCCCTTTGTGTCTGCCATGCTATGCGGGCTACACAAAAATGTATTACCTGATGTGACGTCACACAATGTGTTACGTGGCGGGACAAGATGCGACATTATGGACAAAATTATTTCTATATTATAGAAGTTTTGGTTTCACTCCTCATTAGACCAAAGAAATAAATACCTGTATTTCTGCTAACCCTACCAACCCTAAATTTTAGCCCCTACCCTTAAGTTTTTTAACGACAAAAGCTAGCAAGCACTGTAAAAATCAGGATCTTCTCTTTATACACCCTATATAAAAAAAATATCTTGTAAAATCAAAAAAGTCTTCCTACTTGAAACAATAGTATTTTTTAGTAGGCCTTATATCAGATATACTAAAATACTGTCTCAGAAAAAGTTTAACATGTACCTGTTTTTGTGCGGTGAAGACTGTATTCATGAAGTTCATATACTGGGCTGGGTTATCTTCTGATCCCTTGATTACCTTTAATAGACAAGCATATTGTAATACAACTGACAGATGGATGAATAGAAAGACTGACAAATCTATAGATGAACACGCATAGTGGTTTATAGATGAATAGAGAAAAGAAGAGACAGACAGACGGACGAACAGAAGGATGGGTGGTTATATGTATGGTTAATGGATCGACAGAGGGATAGTGAGATGGATTAATTGATTGTTGGACAGAGGTATATACAGGTCCTATTTACCCTTCTTTGTTGACGCCAAATCGGCGTCTTCCCCAAGCAAAAAGCGTCATTTTTCCCCCAAAATAACCATAAAAATTCCTCTCTTGCAGAATAATTCCCCATTCAAAATGTTGTTTGTCATAAATCATTTATTTATAACTGCAGAGAGTTCTATTTTTGGTCGAAGTTTTCTATTACAATGAGGGGTTTACATTTGAAATAACAGAGCATCTAGAATCGTTCTCCTAAACAAAGTTTGACATTTGTCGAGATTCTGGTATCGTTTCTGATTTGTATTAACAATTAAGCATCGAAGACGATCAAGACTAAGCATCGCTGGAGTTCATGCGATAGTCGTAGGTAGTCGGCAAATCCCGTCATTCTTCGGGATCATTATTCCTCGTGGTGTTTGAGATGTTGGGAATGCACGATTTTACAACTTTACGACAATCGTGATCAACTTTCAAATGTATGTTATCAAAAATTGTTTACAGTTTCGCACTGAAAAAAAAAAGATTCTACAACCAGCAAAATGATAACAAATTACTTTAAGAAGACAAATAATGCAACACCAGATAGTGAAACTGAAACCAACATAAAAAAAAAGTTAAAATTTAAAAGAAATCATAAATTAAAATGAATAAAATTTACTGTTTCCCTCTACTGTTTTTTCTTCTTCTTTAAATGCTTGTGGAAGTAAATGTATACATAAGAAAGGTAGATATAACATTTTCACTAACAAAAAAAGGCTAGGGCACCTTCCCCAATTTCTGAAAAAAGGCCCTGATATTTATGGATATACAAATGTATGGATAAACGGTGCCCAGTGGAGAGCATGGTGACTCTAAATAAGGAGATCATGGTACTGAATCTCATCAGTGGTGTGTCCTAAGGCAATCACCTCCCCTTAGCTTTATCTGTCAAATGTGGACTCAAACCAGGTGGTCCCGTGAATCTGAGTTTATCCACTGAACCTGTTATTAAAGAACCATCGGCATCTACTGTATGGTAAGAGGTCACGGTTCCAGGATTCCTACGTATCATCCATCTATTAAAATGATCAGCCATGTATTTTTTGAAACTTCCTCTGCCAAATTCCCAGGCCCAAGCTCAAAACTTAAATATTTCTTTTAGCTATAACTTTAAGTAATTGCATGACCATTAAGTAAGATTTTCAAAAGTTTATATCTGAGCTTGAGATTTCGACTCAAAAGTTTTGAGTATACGGTGGGCCTGAAGTAATATGCTAAAGAGCCATTAAACAATGATGCATCTGTCATTGTTCAGAGAACTTGGGACCACATGGTTAAGGCCTCCTCGAACGGATGGAGCAATAAACGTAAACCCGACTTGCTCACTCTCTCGAGCCCACTGTTCCATTGCCATATCATCAACACACAAATAATTTGATCCTAAACCACTTAACCAATCCTTATCAAATTTGATATAAAGACACACAAATACAGTGCCAGAGAAACTTACCAGTATTCTTGAAGACAATGTGACACCAATGGGACATTCTTTCTCCATTCTGTGAATATCTGCACTCAAGTTAAGGACTGAAAGCTATGCATGGTTAAAGGGGTTGATGCACTATTTTCAAACAAGATTTATTTAAAAGGGCTCTGAAAAAGGCTGAAAAAGATTATCAAATGGCCATGAAAAATAAAGGTATGACCTATTGTAAATTTGCAAAGAACATACATGGAGAGATATGAACTATTGAAAATTTGCAAAGAACATTTTGGAACGATGACATCATAGCGCCTTTTTACAATATATGGCATATTATCAAAATATATTTTAAAGCAAAGAAACTGCAAACTGATTAAAAATAAATATACATATGTAAAATGTATAAATGGTATGTGCAGTGATTTTCTTTGCTTTAAAAGACATTTTGTCAATATGCCATATATGGTAAAAAGGCACGAAGATGTCATTGTTTCAAGATGACCACCTTCATTTGTTTCTTTGCAAATTTTCAACAGGTCATATCTCCTTTATTTTTCATGGCATTTTGATAATTCTTTCAGATTTTTTCAAGTTTTTCAGAGCCCTTTAAAATAAACCTTGTTTGAAAATAGTGTATCAACCCCTTTAATACAGTGATTACAGAGTTAGCAATACATTCTAGGAAAAGAAGTAATTGAATTGAAGAACTTCCAAATCCCAAATGTATGATTCCTGAACGATGTGGATAATACATCTTTTAATATTTTCTCTTTAAATTTTAAACAAATTATGGATTGTAAAAAAAAATAAACGGCTCAAAATTGCTTCATGTGTTGAGTTTAACTGGGGTTTTACGACGCACCAACACAAAAAGGTTACATGGCGCCAACAAGAATGAACATTCCATGCCCACTCTCCATTTACATCCAGATAAAAATATGCAGAACGGGCCCAGAACCTTCTCACCTGCAGAACTGCAGACTTGCTGCAAATTCTCTTATAGATCTAAACACTCCATTTTTCGCTGGAGCAAAAATCCTTGTTTTCTGCACCACTGAAGCTGCACCTGAAACAATACAACGATCTCGCTGAAGAACTTTAATGAAGTTGAACATGACAAAAATGACAAAATGAACATGAATTTGGGGATTTTACTCCTCTGCCAGGATAAGCAGTGGCCCTATTCTTGCCCGGGAAACACGCGGGGAATTGCTTCATGGACTTGTCACCTTGACAGCATGATGGCACAATAGTATGATAGTAAATATGGATATAAAAATCGAACAGGAAAAGTAGCATTCATGGACGACAAGGACGACAGTCAACCACAAACACACACAGAAACAAAGAACAACTTTAAAGATGAATAAAATGCCAAAATTAGACATCACAAACACAAAAAGGGTTGACAATAGGGCTACCACCCTTGGTAAGGTCAGTGGTAAAAAAGGCAGAGGGGGGTTTAAACCTGATTCCAGGGTGCACCAAACCTCACATTTACCTTACTGTCATCCCAATAAAACAGGACAGTGTAAATAAAGAAATCCCTGCCATGAACTATTCTCTAACCAACAAGGCAGCATGAATAGGCAATACAGGTAAAACACAAAGATGCTCGTGTATATATAAATACAAAAATACAATAGCCTAGAAAGCCACAAAGAAGATACTCAATGACTTGGCAGAAGATGGAGCAACAAGAGAACAAACCATTGAGGGCACGACAATACAAAATTGTAGACTATCACTGGAGATTGCTATCACCATCAAACTATTATGCAGTTAAACTGTCATTACACGACTTGTGTCACTATACTGCCACCATCTTACCATCCAATACAGCAATAAAAGGATACAACACAAGGCCATGGATACAGACCCAGCCAGGAGAGAGTCATTTTCCATCTCCTCAAGCATACCTGCAAATAGATAGAGGATATTTCTTGTTTTGGAGTAACACATTTTATTTCATCGAAGTGAGAAAACTTTGTATTTTCACGAATGCGAAGCATGAGTGAAAATGTAAATGTTTTCTCACTTCGAGATGAATTAAAATGAATTAAAATGTAATGTGTTATTCACGACAAAACAACAATTTTTCTTTTTATTTCATGCTTTATAATCAAAGTGTACTGCAGTATAATGCAGATTTTTTTTCTAATTTGACGACGTCATTGGCCTAGTATGATAAAATTGGTGTTTTTAATTCCCCATAACTTCTAAACTACTTAGTTATTTCCAATCCAATGATATAACTTTATAGCAACTTTCTGAAAAAAGTAGTTTTTGAAAAATAATTGTCCAACTGACATTTTTCACTGTAAATGACAACAATTCTGAAATACTTGACCAGTGTTTTAAAAATTATAGCTCATTTTCTTAGACCATTTACAGTCAAATGATATATATTAAACAGTTATTTTCAAAAGAAAAAGAGGGCTGGCGTGGCGCAGTCGGTAGCGCAGCGGATTTGTAACAGGAGGCCCCGGTTTCAATCCTCGGTGGTGCCACTGAGTTCCGTCGGTGTGTTCCTGGGCAAGACACTTTCCCTTAGCCTCGTCCGTTGGATGGGGACGAAAACCGGGCGGTCCCGTGTGTCGGTCCATCCTCCGAGCACGTTAAAGAACCATAGGAATCTATTCGTTAATAAGAGTAGGGCAGGTTCCCAGATTCCTATGTATCCTTCCCCTCTCTCTGGGGCGGCTCTTAATAACCTATACTGTGTTGATGAGTCGTTAAACAACATTCAATTCAAAAAAGAAAAAAGAAAAAGGAAATTGTTTTTGATACTGAACATGTTGGAAAAAAAAGTTCCGGCAGTGAAAAAAATAGAATTTATATTTCACACGTATGAAATATCGCTTTTATTTCATTGCTGAAATCCATTATTTCACGCTAAGCATAAAATAAACAAGAGGCCCAAGAGGGCCTGTGGACGCTCTACTGGCTAAACATAAAGTTTATGTATAATATCATTCAACCGCAACATGGCGATGACATACGTAACTAAGCTTGGTACTGATCATCCCTGCCAAGTTTTGTTGAAATCCAGCCAGAGGTTCAGGAGAACTAGTCTGTACGAAGTTAGTGTATTATAAGCTTTAAGGAGTCATAACTCTGCCAAAATTCATTCAACCAGAACACGGCAATGACAGGTGCAACTAGGCTTGGTACTGATCTTCCCCACCAAGATTCGCTGAAATCCGGCCAGGAGTTCAGAAGAGACTAATCTGGACAAAGTTTGTCTATTAAAACCTTTAAAGGGCCATAACTCTGCCAAAAATCATTCAACCGGAATATGGCGATGATATGCACAACTAGGCTTGATACTGATCATCCTTGTCAAGTTCAGCTGAAATCCAGCCAGGGGTTCAGGAGAATTAGCCCGGAAAATGTTTGTGCATCAAAAACCTTTAAAGGGCCATAACTCTGCCAAAAATATGTAAACTGGAACGCAAAGATATGCACAACTAGGCTTGGTGCTGATCATCCCTGTAAAGTTTCGCCAAAAATCATTCAACCGGAACACGGCGATGATTTCCACAACTAGACCTGGAACTGATCATCCCTAAAAAGTTTCGTTTAAATCTGCCCAGGGGTTCAGGAGAACTAGTTCGGACAAAGTATGTTTATAAAAACCTTTAAAGGGACATAACTCCGCCAAAATCATTCAACCGGAACACGGTGACGATATGTACAACTAGGCTTGGTACTGATCATCCCTGAACAGTTTCAGAAATCCGTCCAAATGGCTCTTTCGTCTGAGGCCAAAATATAACATTTTTCAGAAAATCAAGGGCCATAACTCTTGTGTAAATGGTCCAATCTGTTTTTCATACTTGTCGGAGGTTTCATAGATATTAACAGTCTGATAAAGTTTGGTAAAGATCTGATGAAAAATTAAGACCCTATTGTCTTAACGAGGCAAAATATAGCATTTTTAACTAAATCAAGGGCCATAACTCCGCTGTTACTGGTCCGATCTGGCTGGTTTTCGATCTTGTCCTAGCTTTCATTGATATTAACAATCTCGTACAGTTTGGTAAAGATCGGATGGGATGAAAAATGAAGGCCCTATCATCTTAACGAGGTAAATATAGCGTTTTTAACTAAATCAAGGGCCATTACTCCGCCGTTACTGGTTCGATCTGGCCGGTTTTCGAACTTGTTCGAGCTTTCATTGATATTACCAATCAGGTAAAGTTTGGTAAAGTTCGGATGAGAAATGAAAGCCCTATCATCTTAACGAGGGCCGTAACTCCTCTGTTACTAGTCCGATCTGGCCCGTTTTCGAACTTTCCGAGCTTTCATTGATATTAACAATTTGGTAAAGTTTGGGAAAGATCTGATGAAAAATTAAGGCACTATCATCTTAACGAGGTAAAATATAGCGTTTTTAACTAAATCAAGGGCCATAACTCCGCTGTTACTGGTCCGATCTGGCCGGTTTTCAAACATGTCCGAGCTTTCATTGATATTAACAATCTGGTACAGTTTGGTAAAGATCGGATGAAAAATGAAGGCCGTATCATCTTAACGAGGTAAAATATAGCGTTTTTAACTAAATCAAGGGCCATAACTCCGCTGTTACTGGTTTGATCTGGCCGGTTTTCGAACTTGTCGGAGCTTTCATTGATATTACCAATCTGGTAAAGTTTGGTAAAGTTCGGATGAAAAATGAAGGCCCTATTGTCATAACGAACGGACAACTCGCCAGCTCTGCTGGCCCTTGGCCAGTAGAGCTAAATTCTTCTCCGAATATAAGGGCTATTCCATTAAAACATACCAGGACCCCAGGAAGGTAATTTAATGAACATCTATGTGTGAACTCTATTTTCTGAAATTTGGATCTTTAAATTCCATTTTGCACCTACGGGTATTAGCATTTCTAACTAAATCAAGGGCCATAACTCCGCTGTTACTAGTCCGATTTGGCTGGTTTTCAAACTTGTCCAAGCTTTCATTGATAGATAGAGTTTGGTAAAGATCAGATGAAAAATGAAGGCCCTAGTGTCTTAACGAGACAAAAGTTAACGACGGACGGACGATGGACAACTCGGCATCCCTTTAGTTCTGCTGGCCTTTGGCCAGTAGAGCTAAAATTTAGAAATCCAATTTGTGCATGTTTTCGTTTCGGTTTCGGCATATATGTGGAAACCCACGTTTGCGGTAGTACATCCTAATTTTTTCGGTTCGGTTTCGTTTCGGTTTCGGTGTATATGAGAAATTCAGCTCCATAAATCTGGAGGAGTAGTTATTATGCATTACAAACAAACTAACAAACAGACGGACATTAGAAAGACGCTTAACAAAGCCCACCAGATAAACTTCGATATTTAGTAAAACTAAAATGTTTTCAAAATGCCATTATTTTAATACATCATCTGATTTTACACATACCTTGAAGAACAAGATCTTTTATTTCAGTTTTTATTTGCTGGTTCATAAGATCAAACTTTTCATATTTCCCGTTATGGACGTCACCACTGCTCGTGGCATCGGCACCATCTTCCTCTACTGGTTGTCTCTTTGGATGGAGAAAATGACTGAAATATTAAAACATAACAGAATCACCAAAGGAAAATATCTGTTTATATCTCTCAATCAAAAGCATGTATTAAACGGATGCACAGTTATCTTCCATAAATATTCAAGGAAATCTTTTTTTGAGAAATTGCATCATTGTCATCGAATATGTATCCCGCTGGTGATTTATAAGTACAAGATGTCAAGATCTCACATGAGTACCGTACTTTAAGTCATGATGTATTAAAAGCTGGTTGTGTATGAAATATTTACCATAAGGCCATCCGTAAAAAATTGTTGGTTTGCTGTGCTTGACCTACTCACTAAAATGACCCTACCCAAAACTTATTATTGCAATTCTTTTAACTTTTTTTTTTCTTTTGCTGTTTTAAGAATATGTTTCCTTTAATTTCTTATTGTTTTTACTGTCTTTGGGGAAAGAAATTCACCTACCTACCTACCCACCTTAAACATTTTGGGTCTTAGCACAGCAAACCAACAATTTTTTAAAAATAGCCTAAAGCATCATGAAGTTATCCATTTACTATTGGCATTTAAAACTACATTATTAACAACGAAAAAAATGTGAATCAATTGTTAAATGATGCCACTCTTTGCCTAGAATCGTATCATTTTGCCAATGAGTTTAATTCAATTATAAATAAGCATGAATGTGAGGTTCTATTCATCTCATTACTAATAATGTTACATTTTGTCAGAAAACGTACCTTAACAATTTTTTATGTCATTGATGTCAACTTATACCAGTAAAATATATCTATTATAATAATTATGTCCAAGTTTTTTTAAACACTGATAACCATGTTACGGTATGTAATAAATACATTTATCAATTTATTTTTTAAACTCTGATAACCATGTTACGGTATGTAATAAATACATTTATCAATTTATTTTTTAAACTCTGATAACCATGTTACGGTATGTAATAAATACATTTATCAATTTAAAAAAACAAACAACAGGATTATCTGTAAGGCCAACCATAAAAAAGTATTGGTTTGCTGTTTCCCTACCTACTCATGAAAAAGGGCCCTACCCAAAACATTTTATAGCAATTCTCTAACATTATTTTTTGTTGTTGCTATCTTCAGTATATTTTTCTTTAACTTCTTAAGGTGTTTACTGTCCTTGGAAAAACAAACACAAGAGGCACAAGAGGGCCTGTGGATGCTCTACTTGCTAAAGCTAAAGTTTGTGTATAAGGGGTCATAGCTCTGTCAAAAATAATACAACCGTAACATGACCATGACATGCGCAACAAGGCTTGGTATTGATCATCCCTGCCACGTTTACGCTGAAATCTGGACAGAGGTTCAGGAGAACTAGTCTGTACAAAGTTAGTGTATTAAAACCTTTGAAGGGTTATAACTCTGCCAAATTCATTTAACTGGAACATGGCGATGATTTGCGCAACTAGTCTTGGTACTCAACATCCCCGCCAAGATTCGTTTAAATCCGGCCAGGGGATCAGGAGAACTAGTCGGGACAAAGTTTGTGTAGTAAAACCTTCAAAGGACCATAACTCTGCCAAAAAGCATTCAACCGGAACACGGCGATGATATGCGCAACTAGGCTTGGTACTCATCATCCCCGCCAAGATTCGTTTAAATCCGGCCAGGGGATCAGGAGAACTAGTCGGGACAAAGTTTATGTAGTAAAACCTTTAAAGGGCCATAACTCCGTCAAAAATCATTCGACCGGAACAAGGCAATGTCATGCACAACTAGGCTTGATACTGATCTTTCTTGACAAATTTCATTGAAATCCGGCCAGGGGTTCAGGAGAACTAGTCCAGACAAAGATTGTGTATTAAAAAAAACTTTAAATGGCCATAACTCCGCCAAAAATCTTTCCATCGCAACATGCAACCATAACACGGTGATGATATGCATAACTAAGCTTGGTACCAATCATCCCTGCAAAATATCATTGAAATCCGGCCAGGGGTTAAATTTAATGTATTTTAACCGTTAAAGGACCATAACTCCACCAACAAGAGCTGTCGGAGAACAGCGCAGCTCGACTATTCGATTTTTCAGAGAATAATAAATTATATAGTCAGTATATACCATCAGAAAACAAGGCTAAAACATTGTGGGGGTGGGGTTGGTGTGCAGGGCGGGTAAAGAAACTCGGGCCGATATAAAATTATTGTTAGAATCTCATACAAATTATAGTAAAATTTGGGGCAGGGTGTGAAATTTTAATCCAAAATTGCTGTCCTTTAAAAAGAAATTTGTGGTCGAAAGGCAACTCGGGGAGGGAGGGGATATCTGGCAATTTTTATTGTTGTCTCATTACAGCTTTTTTTATTATTGATATTTCATCTTTGTATTTTAATTTAATCTAAATTGTTTTACACTTCTCAAAACTGCTAACTACACCGCTCACGTTTTGGGTTATATATATCGATGGGTTGAATGTTTTTCAATAAAATAAAAAGGAAATACCAATTCAATCATTTTTACATCATTTCATTTTATTTTTTTCATGGGCAATGCTAGAACTAAACCACAATAAGCAATTACAAACGACCCATGTAAACACTAAAGTCACACTTTTATGAACAAGAAATGAAAAGTGTGACTTTAGTGTTTACATGGGTCGTTTGTAATTGCTTATTGTGGTTTAGTTCTAGCATTGCCCATGAAAAAAATAAAATGAAATGATGTAAAAATGATTGAATTGGTATTTCCTTTTTATTTTATTGAAAAACATTCAACCCATCGATATATATAACCCAAAACGTAGCGGTGTAGTTAGCAGTTTTGAGAAGTGTATATGTAAATGATTGCGTTCAAATTAAAATTTTAATATCCAAATAATGGAAGATAAAATGAACAGAATTCCCCTCCCCTTGGCGCAGCGCATCATTGATATAGGTGTAGACTTGTTAAAACAAAACAAGACAGACATATAGGGGGGGGGGGGGGGGGGGGGGGGGCAACATGTGTAAGAATTGACAACAGCAACACATAGATATGTAAAAAAAAAAATCGAGTGAGAGGCAGGGGGTGGGGGTGGAGAGGCTGGGGTGGGGAGGAGGCAACATATATGTATAAGAAGCTGTGTAAGAATTGACTAAAACAATACAGAAAAATCATTCAACCAGAACACAGCGATGATATGCACAACTAGACATGGTACTGATCATCCCTAAAATGTTTCGCTGAAATCCAGCCATGGCTTCAGGAGAACTTGTCCAGATAATGTTTGTGTATTAAAACCTTTAAAGGGCCATAACTCTACCAAATCATTCAACCGGAACACAATGATGATATGAAACAACTAGGCTTGGTACTGATAATCCCTGCAAAGCATCTTCGAACTAAATCAAGGGCCATAACTCCAGTGTTACTAATCCAGTTTGGTTGGTTTTCAAACTTGTCCAAGATTTCATTGATCATGTTTATAGTAACAATCTGGTAAAGTCTGGAAAGGATCGGATGAAAAATGAAGGCCCTATCGTCTTAACGAGGCAAAATACAGCATTTTTAACTAAATCAAGGGCCATAACTCCGGTGCAAATGGTCCGATCTGGCTGGTTGTCGATCTCGTCCAAGCTTTCATTCATAACAACAATCGCGTACATGTAACGTTTGAAAAAAAACGGAAGAAAATTGAAAGCCCTATCATGTTAACGAAGCCAAATTATAGCTTATTTCAGAAAATCAAGGTCCATAACTCCGGTCTAGATGGTCCAAACTGGCTGTTTTACAAACTTGTCCGAGCTTCCATTGATACCAACAATCTGGTAAAGCTTGAAAAAGATCGGATGAAAAATAAAGGCCCTAGCGCACTAACGAGGCAAAATATAGCAATTTTACTAAATCAAGGGCCATTACAAAACTCCTCTGTTACTTGTCAGAACTGGCTGGTTTTCGAACTCCTTCAAGTTTTCATTGATATCAACAATCTGGTAGATTGAAAAAGATTGGATGAAAAATGAAGGCCCTATCGCGTTAACGAGGCAAAATATAGCAATTTTAACTAAATCAAGGGCCATAACTCTGGTGTTACTGGTCCAAACTAGCTGGCTTTCAAACTCGTCCGAGCTTTCATTGATATCAACAATCTGGCAAAGCTTGAAAAAGATAGGATGAAAAAAAAAAGGCCCTACCGTGTAAATGAGGCAAAATATTGCAATTTTAACTAAATCAAATGCCATAACTCCGGTGTTAATAATGGACCAACCTGGCTGGTTTTCAAACATGCCTGAGCTTCCATTGATATTAACAATCTAGTAAAGTTTGAAAAAGATTGGTTGAAAAATGAAGGCCCTATCGCGTTAACGAGGCAAAATATAGCAATTTTAACTAAATCAAGGGCCATAACTCTAGTGTTACTGGTCCAAACTGGCTGTTTTCCAAACTTGTCCGAGCTTTCATTGATACCAACAATCTGGTAAAGCTTGAAAAAGATCGGATGAAAAATAAAGGCCCTATCGCACTAACGAGGCAAAATATAGCAATTTTACTAAATCAAGGGCCATTACAAAACTCCTCTGTTACTGGTCAGAACTGGCTGGTTTTCGAACTCCTCCAAGCTTTCATTGATATCAACAATCTGGTAGACTGAAAAAGATTGGATGAAAAATGAAGGCCCTATCGCGTTAACGAGGCAAAATATAGCAATTTTAACTAAATCAAGGGCCATAACTCTGGTGTTACTGGTCCAAACTAGCTGGCTTTCAAACTCGTCCGAGCTTTCATTGATATCAACAATCTGGCAAAGCTTGAAAAAGATAGGATGAAAAAAAAAAGGCCCTACCGTGTTAATGAGGCAAAATATAGCAATTTTAACTAAATCAACCGCCATAACTCCGGTGTTACTGGTCAGAAATGGCTGGTTTTCGAACTCCTCCAAGCTTTCATCGATATCAACAATCTGTTAAAGCTTGAAAAAGACCAGATGAAAAATGAAGGCCCTATCGCGTTACGAGGCAAAATATTGCAATTTTAACTAAATCAAATGCCATAACTCCGGTGTTAATAATGGACCAACCTGGCTGGTTTTCAAACATGCCTGAGCTTCCATTGATATTAACAATCTAGTAAAGTTTGAAAAAGATCGGTTGAAAAATGAAGGCCCTATCGCGTTAACGAGGCAAAATATAGCAATTTTAACTAAATCAAGGGCCATAACTCTGGTGTTACTGGTCCAAACTGGCTGTTTTCCAAACTTGTCCGAGCTTTCATTGATATCAACAATCTGGTAAAGCTTGAAAAAGATCGGATGAAAAATAAAGGCCCTATCGCACTAACGAGGCAAAATATAGCAATTTTTACTAAATCAAGGGCCATTACAAAACTCCTCTGTTACTGGTCAGAACTGGCTGGTTTTCGAACTCCTCCAAGCTTTCATTGATATCAACAATCTGGTAAAGGTTGAAAAAGATTGGATAGTGCTAAAGAGGCAAAACTTAATGGACAGATGACGAACAACTCATCATCCCATAAGCTCTGCTGGCCTAAATTCACCTACTTGCCTAGTATGCCTATCTATTTATGAAATCCTGGGTCGGTAAACAGCAAACAAATATTTTTTTAAGAATGGCCTAATGAAATATTTTATTAAATTTGTGCTTAAATGATGTCCACCAAAGACAACACTTCATATGACCACGTATCAAACAAAATCATAAGAAGTTAAGTTACTAAGGTTAAGTGGTTTAACCACGGTGTAGTTTTGGGAAAATAAAGCAAAATATGACCTTGACCGTCACATGGTATTTTTTGTCATTCAGCTATGACCACCAATGCCAATAATACATATGACCAAGTATCAAACAA
>JAWPHD010025299.1:0-16731 GCA_037043455.1 Cyrtodaria siliqua
ACTGAATATATATGCGTAGAACTGAATATATAAGTGTAAGAACTGAATATATATGTGTAACAACTAAATATATATGTGTAAGAACTGAATATATATGTCTAATAACTGAATATATATCTGTATGAACTGAATATATATGTGTAAGAATTAAATATACATGCGTAAGAACTGAACATATATGCGTAAGAACTGAATATATATTCGCAAGAACGGTTAATATATGCGTAAGAACTGAATATATATGCGTCAGAACGGAATATATATGCGTAAGAACGGAATATATATGCGTAAGAACTGAATATATGCGTAAGAACGGAATATATATGCGTAAGAACGGAATATATATGTGTAAGAACTGAATATATATGCGTAAGAACTGAATATATATGTGTAAGAACTGAATATATATGTGTAAGAACTGAATATATATGTGTAAGAACTGAATATATATGTGTAAGAACTGAATTTATATTTGTAAGAACTGAATATATATATGTAAGAACTAAATATACATGCGTAAGAACTGAACATATATGCGTAAGAACTGAATATATATTCGTAAGAACGGAATATATATGTGTAAGAACTGAATATATATTCGTAATCACGGAATATATATGAGTAAGAACTGAATATATGTGTAAGAACGGAATATATATGCGTAAGAACTGAATATATATGTGTAAGAACTGAATATATATGCGTAAGAACTGAATATATATGCGTAAGAACTGAATATATATGTGTAAGAACTGAAAATATATTTGTAAGAACTGAATATATATGTGTAAGACCTGAATATATATGTGTAAGAACTGAATATATATGTGTAAGAACTGAATATATATGTGTAAGAACTGAATATATATGTGTAAGAACTGAATATATATGTGTAAGAACTGAATATATATGTGTAAGAACTGAATATATATTCGTAAGAACGGAATATATATGCGTAAGAACTGAATATATGCGTAAGAACGGAATATATATGTGTAAGAACTGAATATATATGCGTAAGAACTGAATATATATGTGTAAGAACTGAATATATATGTGTAAGAACTGAATATATATGTGTAAGAACTGAATATATATGTGTAAGAACTGAATATATATCTGTAAGAACTGAATATACATGCGTAAGAACTGAACATATATGCTTAAGAACTGAATATATATCGTAAGAACGGAATATATATGCGTAAGAACAGAATATATATGCGTAAGAACGGAATATATATGCGTAAGAACTGAATATATGCGTAAGAACGATGTATATATGCGTAAGAACGATATATATATGTGTAAGAACTGAATATATATGCGTAAGTACTGAATATATATGTGTAAAAACTGAATATATATGTGTAAGAACTGAATATATATGCGTAAGTACTGAATATATATGTGTAAAAACTGAATATATATGTGTAAGAACTGAATATATATGTGTAAGAACTGAATATATATGTGTAAGAACTGAATATATATGTGTAAGAACTGAATATATATGTGTAAGAACTGAATATACATGCGTAAGAACTGATCATATATGCGTAAGAACTGAATATATATTCGTAAGAACGGAATGTATATGCGTAAGAACTGAATATATATGCGTAAGAACGGAATATATATGCGTAAGAACGGAATATATATGTGTAAGAACTGATTATATATGTTGTAAGAACGGAATATATAAGCGTAAGAACGGAATATATATGTGTAAGAACTGAATATATATTCGTAAGAACGGAATATATATGCGTAAGAACTGAATATATGCGTAAGAACGGAATATATATGCGTAAGAACGGAATATATATGTGTAAGAACTGAATATATATGCGTAAAAACTGAATATATATGTGTAAGAACTGAATAGATATGTGTAAGAACTGAATATATATGTGTAAGAACTGAATATATATGTGTAAGAATTGAACTAAATATATATGTGTAAGAACTGAATATATATGTGTAAGAACTGAATATATATGTGTAAGAACTGAATATACATGCGTAAGAACTGAACATATATGCGTAAGAACTGAATATATATGAGTAAGAACTGAATATATATGCGAAAGTGCTGGATATATATGCGTAAGAACTGAATATATATGTGTAAGAACTGAATATATGTGTGAAAGAACTGAATATATATGTGTAAGAACTGAATATATATGTGTAAGAACTGAATATATATCTGTAAGAACTGAATATATATGTGTAAGAACTAAATATATATGTGAAAGAACGGAATATATATGCGTAAGAACTGAATATATATGTGTTAGAACTGAATATATATGTGTAAGAACTGAATATATATGTGTAAGACCTGAATATATATGTGTAAGAACTGAATATATATGTGTAAGAACTGAATATATATGTGTAAGAACTGAATATATATGTTTAAGAACTGAATATATATGTGTAAGAACTGAATATATATGTGTAAGAACTGAATATATATGTGTAGGAACTGAATATATATGTGTAAGAACTGAATATATATTCGTAAGAACGGAATATATATGCGTAAGAACTGAATATATGCGTAAGAACGGAATATATATGTGTAAGAACTGAATTTATATGCGTAGAACTGAATATATAAGTGCAAGAACTGAATATATATGTGCAACAACTGAATATATATGTGTAAGAACTGAATATATATGTCTAATAACTGAATATATATCTGTATGAACTGAATATATATGTTTAAGAACTGAATATACATGCGTAAGAACTGAACATATATGCGTAAGAACTGAATATATATTCGCAAGAACGGAATATATATGCGTAAGAACTGAATATATAAGCGTCAGAACGGAATATATATGCGTAAGAACGGAATATATATGCGTAAGAACTAAATATATGCGTAAGAACGGAATATATATGCGTAAGAACGGAATATATATGTGTAAGAACAGAATATATATGCGTAAGAACTGAATATATATGTTTAAGAACTGAATATATATGTGTAAGAACTGAATATATATGTGTAAGAACTAAATATATATGTGTAAGAACTGAATATATATGTGTAAGAACTGAATATATATGTGTAAGAACTGAATATATATGTGTAAGAACTGAATATACATGCGTAAGAACTGATAAATATATTCGTAAGAACGGAATATATATGTGTAAGAACTGAATATATATTCGTAATCACGGAATATATATGCGTAAGAACTGAATATATGCGTAAGAACGGAATATTTATACGTAAGAACGGAATATATATGTGTAAAAACTGAATATATATGCGTAAGAACTGAATATATATGTGTAAGAACTGAATATATATGTGTAAGAACTGAAAATATATGTGTAAGAACTGAATATATATGTGTACGAACTGAATATATATGTGTAAGAACTGAATATATATGTGTAAGAACTGAATATATATCTGTAAGAACTGAATATATATGTGTAAGAACGGAATATATATGCGTAAGAACGGAATATATATGCGTAAGAACTGAATATATGCGTAAGAACGGAATATATATGCGTAAGAACGGAATATATATGTGTAAGAACTGAATATATCTGCGTAAGAACTGAATATATATGTGTAAGAACTGAATATATATGTGTAATAACTGAATATATATCTGTAAGAACTGAATATATATGCCTAAGAACGGAATATATATGCGTAAGAACGGAATATATATGCGTAAGAACTGAATATATGCGTAAGAACGGAATATATATGCGTAAGAACGGAATATATATGTGTAAGAACTGAATATATCTGCGTAAGAACTGAATATATATGTGTAAGAACTGAATATATATGTGAAAGAACTGAATATATATGTGTAAGAACTGAATATATATGTGTAAGAACTGAATATATATGTGTAAGAACTGAATATATATGTGTAAGAACTGAATATATATGTGTAAGAACTGAATATATATTCGTAAGAACGGAATATATATGCGTAAGAACTGAATATATGCGTAAGAACGGAATATATATGTGTAAGAACTGAATATATATGCGTAAGAACTGAATATATATGTGTAAGAACTGAATATATATGTGTAAGAACTGAATATATATGTGTAAGAACTGAATATATATGTGTAAGAACTGAATATATATCTGTAAGAACTGAATATACATGCGTAAGAACTGAATATATATGCTTAAGAACTGAATATATATTCGTAAGAACGGAATATATATGCGTAAGAACAGAATATATATGCGTAAGAACGGAATATATATGCGTAAGAACTGAATATATGCGTAAGAACGATGTATATATGCGTAAGAACGAAATATATATGTGTAAGAACTGAATATATATGCGTAAGTACTGAATATATATGTGTAAAAACTGAATATATATGTGTAAGAACTGAATATATATGCGTAAGTACTGAATATATATGTGTAAAAACTGAATATATATGTGTAAGAACTGAATATATATGTGTAAGAACTGAATATATATGTGTAAGAACTGAATATATATGTGTAAGAACTGAATATATATGTGTAAGAACTGAATATACATGCGTAAGAACTGAACATATATGCGTAAGAACTGAATATATATTCGTAAGAACGGAATGTATATGCGTAAGAACTGAATATATATGCGTAAGAACGGAATATATATGCGTAAGAACGGAATATATATGTGTAAGAACTGATTATATATGCGTAAGAACGGAATATATAAGCGTAAGAACGGAATATATATGTGTAAGAACTGAATATATATTCGTAAGAACGGAATATATATGCGTAAGAACTGAATATATGCGTAAGAACGGAATATATATGCGTAAGAACGGAATATATATGTGTAAGAACTGAATATATATGCGTAAAAACTGAATATATATGTGTAAGAACTGAATAGATATGTGTAAGAACTGAATATATATGTGTAAGAACTGAATATATATGTGTAAGAATTGAACTAAATATATATGTGTAAGAACTGAATATATATGTGTAAGAACTGAATATATATGTGTAAGAACTGAATATATATGTGTAAGAACTGAATATATATGTGTAAGAACTGAATATATATGTGTAAGAACTGAATATACATGCGTACGAACTGATAAATATATTCGTAAGAACGGAATATATATGTGTAAGAACTGAATATATATTCGTAATCACGGAATATATATGCGTAAGAACTGAATATATGCGTAAGAACGGAATATTTATACGTAAGAACGGAATATATATGTGTAAGTACTGAATATATATGTGTAAGAACTGAATATACATGCGTAAGAACTGATAAATATATTCGTAAGAACGGAATATATATGTGTAAGAACTGAATATATATTCGTAATCACGGAATATATATGCGTAAGAACTGAATATATGCGTAAGAACGGAATATTTATACGTAAGAACGGAATATATATGTGTAAAAACTGAATATATATGCGTAAGAACTGAATATATATGTGTAAGAACTGAATATATATGTGTAAGAACTGAAAATATATGTGTAAGAACTGAATATATATGTGTACGAACTGAATATATATGTGTAAGAACTGAATATATATGTGTAATAACTGAATATATATCTGTAAGAACTGAATATATATGTGTAAGAACGTAATATATATGCGTAAGAACGGAATATATATGCGTAAGAACTGAATATATGCGTAAGAACGGAATATATATGCGTAAGAACGGAATATATATGTGTAAGAACTGAATATATCTGCGTAAGAACTGAATATATATGTGTAAGAACTGAATATATATGTGTAATAACTGAATATATATCTGTAAGAACTGAATATATATGCGTAAGAACGGAATATATATGCGTAAGAACGGAATATATATGCGTAAGAACTGAATATATGCGTAAGAACGGAATATATATGCGTAAGAACGGAATATATATGTGTAAGAACTGAATATATCTGCGTAAGAACTGAATATATATGTGTAAGAACTGAATATATATGTGAAAGAACTGAATATATATTTGTAAGAACTGAATATATATGTGTAAGAACTGAATATATATGTGTAAGAACTGAATATATATGTGTAAGAACTAAATATACATGCGTAAGAACTGAATATATATTCGTAAGAACGGAATATATATGTGTAAGAACTGAATATATATTCGTAATCACGGAATATATATGCGTAAGAACTGAATATATGCGTAATAACGGAATATATATGCTTAAGAACGGAATATATATGTGTAAGAACTGAATATATATTTGTAAGAACTGAATATATATGTGTAAGAACTAAATATACATGCTT
This sequence comes from Cyrtodaria siliqua, assembly GCA_037043455.1. NCBI lineage: Eukaryota > Metazoa > Mollusca > Bivalvia > Adapedonta > Hiatellidae > Cyrtodaria > Cyrtodaria siliqua. The sequence continues at coordinate 6,335 of JAWPHD010025299.1, forward strand.
AAGAACTGAACATATATGCGTAAGAACTGAATATATATTCGTAATCACGGAATATATATGCGTAAGAACTGAATATATGTGTAAGAACGGAATATATATGCGTAAGAACTGAATATATATGTGTAAGAACTGAATATATATGTGTAAGAACTGAATATATATGTGTAAGAACTGAATATATATGTGTAAGAACTGAATATATATGTGTAAGAACTGAATATATATGTGTAAGAACTGAATATATATGTGTAGGAACTGAATATATATGTGTAAGAACTGAATATATATTCGTAAGAACGGAATATATATGCGTAAGAACTGAATATATGCGTAAGAACGGAATATATATGTGTAAGAACTGAATATATATGCGTAGAACTGAATATATAAGTGTAAGAACTGAATATATATGTGTAACAACTGAATATATATCTGTAAAAACTGAATATATATGTCTAATAACTGAATATATATCTGTATGAACTGAATATATATGTGTAAGAACTGAATATACATGCGTAAGAACTGAACATATATGCGTAAGAACTGAATATATATTCGCAAGAACGAAATATATATGCGTAAGAACTGAATATATATGCGTCAGAACGGAATATATATGCGTAAGAACGGAATATATATGCGTAAGAACTGAATATATGCGTAAGAACGGAATATATATGCGTAAGAACGGAATATATATATGTGTAAGAACTGAATATATATGTGTAAGAACTGAATATATATGTGTAAGAACTGAATATATATGTGTAAGAACTGAATATATATGTGTAAGAACTGAATATATATGTGTATGAACTGAATATATATTTGTAAGAACTGAATATATATGTGTAAGAACTGAATATACATGCGTAAGAACTGAACATATATGCGTAAGAACTGAATATATATTCGTAAGAACGGAATATATATGTGTTAGAACTGAATATATATTCGTAATCACGGAATATATATGCGTAAGAACTGAATATATGCGTAAGAACGGAATATATATGCGTAAGAACGGAATATATATGTGTAAGAACTGAATATATATTTGTAAGAACTGAATATATATGTGTAAGAACTAAATATACATGCTTAAGAACTGAACATATATGCGTAAGAACTGAATATATATTCGTAATCACGGAATATATATGCGTAAGAACTGAATATATGTGTAAGAACGGAATATATATGCGTAAGAACTGAATATATATGTGTAAGAACTGAATATATATGTGTAAGAACTGAATATATATGTGTAAGAACTGAATATATATGTGTAAGAACTGAATATATATGTGTAAGAACTGAATATATATGTGTAAGAACTGAATATATATGTGTAGGAACTGAATATATATGTGTAAGAACTGAATATATATTCGTAAGAACGGAATATATATGCGTAAGAACTGAATATATGCGTAAGAACGGAATATATATGTGTAACAACTGAATATATATGCGTAGAACTGAATATATAAGTGTAAGAACTGAATATATATGTGTAACAACTGAATATATATGTGTAAGAACTGAATATATATGTCTAATAACTGAATATATATCTGTATGAACTGAATATATATGTGTAAGAACTGAATATACATGCGTAAGAACTGAACATATATGCGTAAGAACTGAATATATATTCGCAAGAACGGAATATATATGCGTAAGAACTGAATATATATGCGTCAGAACGGAATATATATGCGTAAGAACGGAATATATATGCGTAAGAACTGAATATATGCGTAAGAACGGAATATATATGCGTAAGAACGGAATATATATATGTGTAAGAACTGAATATATATGTGTAAGAACTGAATATATATGTGTAAGAACTGAATATATATGTGTAAGAACTGAATATATATGTGTAAGAACTGAATATATATGTGTAAGAACTGAATATATATTTGTAAGAACTGAATATATATGTGTAAGAACTGAATATACATGCGTAAGAACTGAACATATATGCGTAAGAACTGAATATATATTCGTAAGAACGGAATATATATGTGTTAGAACTGAATATATATTCGTAATCACGGAATATATATGCGTAAGAACTGAATATATGTGTAAGAACGGAATATATATGCGTAAGAACTGAATATATGTGTGTAAGAACTGAATATATATGCGTAAGAACTGAATATATATGTGTAAGAACTGAATATATATGTGTAAGAACTGAAAATATATTTGTAAGAACTGAATATATATGTGTAAGAACTGAATATATATGTGTAAGAACTGAATATATATGTGTAAGAACTGAATATATATGTGTAAGAACTGAATATAGATGTGTAAGAACTGAATATATATGTGTAAGAACTGAATATATATGTGTAAAAATGAATATATATTCGTAAGAACGGAATATATATGCGTAAGAACTGAATATATGCGTAAGAACGGAATATATATGTGTAAGAACTGAATATATATGCGTAAGAACTGAATATATATGTGTAAGAACTGAACATATATGTGTAAGAACTGAATATATATGTGTAAGAACTGAATATATATGTGTAAGAACTGAATATATATCTGTAAGAACTGAATATACATGCGTAAGAACTGAACATATATGCGTAAGAACTGAATATATATTCGTAAGAACGGAATATATATGCGTAAGAATGGAATATATATGCCTAAGAACTGTATATATGCGTAAGAACGATGTATATATGCGTAAGAACGGAATATATATGTGTAAGAACTGAATATATATGCGTAAGAACTGAATATATATGTGTAAAAACTGAATATATATGTGTAAGAACTGAATATATATGTGTAAGAACTGAATATATATGTGTAAGAACTGAATATATATGTGTAAGAACTGAATATATATGTGTAAAAACCGAATATACATGCGTAAGAACTGAACATATATGCGTAAGAACTGAATATATATTCGTAAGAACGGAATGTATATGCGTAAGAACTGAATATATATGCGTAAGAACGGAATATATATGGGTAAGAACGGAATATATATGTGTAAGAACTGAATATATATTCGTAAGAACGGAATATATATGCGTAAGAACTGAATATATGCGTAAGAACGGAATATATATGCGTAAGAACGGAATATATATGCGTAAGAACTGAATATATATGCGTAAGAACTGAATATATATGTGTAAGAACTGAATAGATATGTGTAAGAACTGAATATATATGTGTAAGAACTGAATATATATGTGTAAGAACTGAACTAAATATATATGTGTAAGAACTGAATATATATGTGTAAGAACTGAATATATATGTGTAAGAACTGAATATACATGCGTAAGAACTGAACATATATGCGTAAGAACTGAATATATATGCGTAAGAACTGAATATATATGCGAAAGTACTGAATATATATGCGTAAGAACTGAATATATATGTGTAAGAACTGAATATATATGTGAAAGAACTGAATATATATGTGTAAGAACTGAATATATATCTGTAAGAACTGAATATATATGTGTAAGAACTGAATATATATGTGAAAGAACGGAATATATATGCGTAAGAACAGAATATATATGTGTTAGAACTGAATATATATGTGTAAGAACTGAATATATATGTGTAAGAACTGAATATATATGTGTAAGAACGGAATATATATGTGTAAGAACTGAATATATATGTGTAAGAACTGAATATATATGTGTAGGAACTGAATATATATGTGTAGGAACTGAATATATATGTGTAAGAACTGAATATATATTCGTAAGAACGGAATATATATGCGTAAGAACGGAATATATGCGTAAGAACGGAATATATATGTGAAAGAACTGAATATATATGCGTAGAACTGAATATATAAGTGTAAGAACTGAATATATATGTGTAACAACTGAATATATATGTGTAAGAACTGAATATATATGTCTAATAACTGAATATATATCTGTATGAACTGAATATATATGTTTAAGAACTGAATATACATGCGTAAGAACTGAACATATATGCGTAAAAACTGAATATATATTCGCAAGAACGGAATATATATGCGTAAGAACTGAATATATAAGCGTCAAAACGGAATATATATGCGTAAGAACGGAATATATATGCGTAAGAACTAAATATAAGAGTAAGAACGGAATATATATGCGTAAGAACGGAATATATATGTGTAAGAACAGAATATATATGCGTAAGAACTGAATATATATGTTTAAGAACTGAATATATATGTGTAAGAACTGAATATATATGTGTAAGAACTGAATATATATGTGTAAGAACTGAATATATATGTGTAAGAACTGAATATATATGTGTAAGAACTGAATATATATGTGTAAGAACTGAATATATATGTGTAAGAACTGAATATATATGTGTAAGAACTGAATATATATGTGTAAGAACTGAATATATATGTGTAAGAACTGAATATATATGTGTAAGAACTGAATATATATGTGTAAGAACTGAATATATATGTGTAAGAACTGAATATATATTCTTAAGAACGGAATATATATGCGTAAGAACTGAATATATGCGTAAGAACGGAATATATATGTGTAAGAACTGAATATATATGCGTAAGAACTGAATATATATGTGTAAGAACTGAATATATATGTGTAAGAACTGAATATATATGTGTAAGAACTGAATATATATGTGTAAGAACTGAATATATATCTGTAAGAACTGAATATACATGCGTAAGAACTGAACATATATGCTAAAGAACTGAATATATATTCGTAAGAACGGAATATATATGCGTAAGAACAGAATATATATGCGTAAGAACGGAATATATATGCGTAAGAACTGAATATATATTCGTAAGAACGGAATATATATGCGTAAGAACAGAATATATATGCGTAAGAACGGAATATATATGCGTAAGAACGGAATATATATGTGTAAGAACTGAATATACATGCGTAAGAACTGAACATATATGCTTAAGAACTGAATATAAATTCGTAAGAATGGAATGTATATGCGTAAGAACTGAATATATATGCGTAAGAACGGAATATATATGCGTAAGAACGGAATATATATGTGTAAGAACTGATTATATATGCGTAAGAACGGAATATATAAGCGTAAGAACGGAATATATATGTGTAAGAACTGAATATATATTCGTAAGAACGGAATATATATGCGTAAGAACTGAATATATGCGTAAGAACGGAATATATATGCGTAAGAACGGAATATATATGTGTAAGAACTGAATATATATGCGTAAGAACTGAATATATATGTGTAAGAACTGAATAGATATGTGTAAGAACTGAATATATATGTGTAAGAACTGAATATATATGTGTAAGAACTGAACTAAATATATATGTGTAAGAACTGAATATATATGTGTAAGAACTGAATATATATGTGTAAGAACTGAATATACATGCGTAAGAACTGAACATATATGCGTAAGAACTGAATATATATGCGTAAGAACTGAATATATATGCGAAAGTACTGAATATATATGCGTAAGAACTGAATATATATCTGTAAGAACTGAATATATATGTGTAAGAACTGAATATATATGTGAAAGAACGGAATATATATGCGTAAGAACAGAATATATATGTGTTAGAACTGAATATATATGTGTAAGAACTGAATATATATGTGTAAGAACTGAATATATATGTGTAAGAACTGAATATATATGTGTAAGAACTGAATATATATGTGTAAGAACTGAATATACATGCGTAAGAACTGAACATATATGCGTAAGAACTGAATATATATGCGTAAGAACTGAATATATATGCGAAAGTACTGAGTATATATGCGTAAGAACTGAATATATATCTGTAAGAACTGAATATATATGTGTAAGAACTGAATATATATGTGAAAGAACGGAATATATATGCGTAAGAACAGAATATATATGTGTTAGAACTGAATATATATGTGTAAGAACTGAATATATATGTGTAAGAACTGAATATATATGTGTAAGAACTGAATATATATGTGTAAGAACTGAATATATATGTGTAAGAACTGAATATATATGTGTAAGAACTGAATATATATGTGTAGGAACTGAATATATATGTGTAGGAACTGAATATATATGTGTAAGAACTGAATATATATTCGTAAGAACGGAATATATATGCGTAAGAACGGAATATATGCGTAAGAACGGAATATATATGTGAAAGAACTGAATATATATGCGTAGAACTGAATATATAAGTGTAAGAACTGAATATATATGTGTAACAACTGAATATATATGTGTAAGAACTGAATATATATGTCTAATAACTGAATATATATCTGTATGAACTGAATATATATGTTTAAGAACTGAATATACATGCGTAAGAACTGAACATATATGCGTAAAAACTGAATATATATTCGCAAGAACGGAATATATATGCGTAAGAACTGAATATATAAGCGTCAGAACGGAATATATATGCGTAAGAACGGAATATATATGCGTAAGAACTAAATATATTCGTAAGAACGGAATATATATGCGTAAGAACGGAATATATATGTGTAAGAACAGAATATATATGCGTAAGAACTGAATATATATGTTTAAGAACTGAATATATATGTGTAAGAACTGAATATATATGTGTAAGAACTGAATATATATGTGTAAGAACTGAATATATATGTGTAAGAACTGAATATATATGTGTAAGAACTGAATATATATGTGTAAGAACTGAATATATATGTGTAAGAACTGAATATATATGTGTAAGAACTGAATATATATGTGTAAGAACTGAATATATATGTGTAAGAACTGAATATATATTCGTAAGAACGTAATATATATGCGTAAGAACTGAATATATGCGTAAGAACGGAATATATATGTGTAAGAACTGAATATATATGCGTAAGAACTGAATATATATGTGTAAGAACTGAATATATATGTGTAAGAACTGAATATATATGTGTAAGAACTGAATATATATCTGTAAGAACTGAATATACATGCGTAAGAACTGAACATATATGCTTAAGAACTGAATATATATTCGTAAGAACGGAATATATATGCGTAAGAACAGAATATATATGCGTAAGAACGGAATATATATGCGTAAGAACTGAATATATGCGTAAGAACGATGTATATATGCGTAAGAACGGAATATATATGTGTAATAACTGAATATATATGCGTAAGTACTGAATATATATGTGTAAAAACTGAATATATATGTGTAAGAACTGAATATATATGTGTAAGAACTGAATATATATAAGAACTGAATATATATGTGTAAGAACTGAATATATATGTGTAAGAACTGAATATATATGTGTAAGAACTGAATATACATGCGTAAGAACAGAACATATATGCGTAAGAACTGAATATAAATTCGTAAGAATGGAATGTATATGCGTAAGAACTGAATATATATGCGTAAGAACGGAATATATATGCGTAAGAACGGAATATATATGTGTAAGAACAGATTATATATGCGTAAGAACGGAATATATAAGCGTAAGAACGGAATATATATGTGTAAGAACTGAATATATATTCGTAAGAACGGAATATATATGCGTAAGAACTGAATATATGCGTAAGAACGGAATATATATGCGTAAGAACGGAATATATATGTGTAAGAACTGAATATATATGCGTAAGAACTGAATATATATGTGTAAGAACTGAATAGATATGAGTAAGAACTGAATATATATGTGTAAGAACTGAATATATATGTGTAAGAACTGAACTAAATATATATGTGTAAGAACTGAATATATATGTGTAAGAACTGAATATATATGTGTAAGAACTGAATATACATGCGTAAGAACTGAACATATATGCGTAAGAACTGAATATATATGCGAAAGTACTGAATATATATGCGTAAGAACTGAATATATATGTGTAAGAACTGAATATATATGTGAAAGAACTGAATATATATGTGTAAGAACTGAATATACATGCGTAAGAACTGATAAATATATTCGTTAGAACGGAATATATATGTGTAAGAACTGAATATATATTCGTAATCACGGAATATATATGCGTAAGAACTGAATATATGCGTAAGAACGGAATATTTATACGTAAGAACGGAATATATATGTGTAAAAACTGAATATATATGCGTAAGAACTGAATATATATGTGTAAGAACTGAATATATATGTGTAAGAACTGAATATATATGTGTAAGAACTGAATATATATGTGTACGAACTGAGTATATATGTGTAAGAACTGAATATATATGTGTAATAACTGAATATATATCTGTAAGAACTGAATATATATGTGTAAGAACTGAATATACATGCGTAATAACTGAACATATATGCGTAAGAACTGAATATATATTCGTAAGAAAGGATAATATATGCGTAATAACTGAATATATATGCGTAAGAACGGAATATATATGCGTAAGAACGGAATATATATGCGTAAGAACTGAATATCTTCGTAAGAACGGAATATATATGCGTAAGAACGGAATATATATGTGTAAGAACTGAATATATCTGCGTAAGAACTGAATATATATGTGTAAGAACTGAATATATATGTGAAAGAACTGAATATATATTTGTAAGAACTGAATATATATGTGTAAGAACTGAATATATATGTGTAAGAACTGAATATATATGTGTAAGAACTGAATATACATGCGTAAGAACTGAATATATATTCGTAAGAACGGAATATATATGTGTAAGAACTGAATATATAATCGTAATCACGGAATATATATGCGTAAGAACAGAATATATGCGTAAGAACGGAATATATATGCGTAAGAACGGAATATATATGCGTAAAAACGGAATATATATATGTGTAAGAACTGAATGTATATGTGTAAGAACTGAATATATATGTGTAAGAACTGAATATATATGTGTAAGAACTGAATATATATGTGTAAGAACTGAATATATATTTGTAAGAACTGAATATATATGTGTAAGAACTGAATATACATGCGTAAGAACTGAACATATATGCGTAAAAACTGAATATATATTCGTAAGAACGGAATATATATGTGTTAGAACTGAATATATATTCGTAATCACGGAATATATATGCGTAAGAACTGAATATATTTGTAAGAACGGAATATATATGCGTAAGAACGGAATATATATGTGTAAGAACTGAATATATATTCGTAATCACGGAATATATATGCGTAAGAACTGAATATATGCGTAAGAAAGGAATATATATGCGTAAGAACGGAATATATATGTGTAAGAACTGAATATATATTTGTAAGAACTGAATATATATGTGTAAGAACTAAATATACATGCTTAAGAATTGAACATATATGCGTAAGAACTGAATATATATTCGTAATCACGGAATATATATGCGTAAGAACTGAATATATGTGTAAGAACGGAATATATATGCGTAAGAACTGAATATATATGTGTAAGAACTGAATATATATGTGTAAGAACTGAATATATATGTGTAAGAACTGAATATATATGTGTAAGAACTGAATATATATGTGTAAGAACTGAATATATATGTGTAGGAATTGAATATATATGTGTAAGAACGGAATATATATTCGTAAGAACGGAATATATATGCGTAAGAACTGAATATATGCGTAAGAACGGAATATATATGTGTAAGAACTGAATATATATGCGTAGAACTGAATATATAAGTGTAAGAACTGAATATATATGTGTAACAACTGAATATATATGTGTAAGAACTGAATATATATGTCTAATAACTGAATATATATCTGTATGAACTGAATATATATGTGTAAGAACTGAATATACATGCGTAAGAACTGAACATATATGCGTAAGAACTGAATATATATTCGCAAGAACGGAATATATATGCGTAAGAACTGAATATATATGCGTCAGAACGGAATATATATGCGTAAGAACGGAATATATATGCGTAAGAACTGAATATATGCGTAAGAACGGAATATATATGCGTAAGAACGGAATATATATATGTGTAAGAACTGAATATATATGTGTAAGAACTGAATATATATGTGTAAGAACTGAATATATATGTGTAAGAACTGAATATATATGTGTAAGAACTGAATATATATGTGTAAGAACTGAATATATATTTGTAAGAACTGAATATATATGTGTAAGAACTGAATATACATGCGTAAGAACTGAACATATATGCGTAAGAACTGAATATATATTCGTAAGAACGGAATATATATGTGTTAGAACTGAATATATATTCGTAATCACGGAATATATATGCGTAAGAACTGAATATATGTGTAAGAACGGAATATATATGCGTAAGA
>JAWPHD010025300.1:0-16730 GCA_037043455.1 Cyrtodaria siliqua
TTACACATATATATTCAGTTCTTACACATATATATTCAGTACTTACAAATATATATCCCGTTATTACGCATATATATTCAGTTCTTACGCTTATATTCAGTTCTTACGCATATATATTCAGTTCTTACACATATATATTCAGTTCTTACGCATGTATATTCAGTTCTTACAAATATATATTCCGTTCTTACGCATATATATTCAGTTCTTACGCATATATTCAGTTCTTACGCATATATATTCAGTTCTTACACATATATATTCAGTTCTTACGCATATATATTCAGTTTTTACACATATATATTCAGTTCTTACAAATATATATTCCGTTCTTACGCATATATCTTCAGTTCTTACGAATATATTCAGTTCTTACACATATATATTCACTTCTTACACATATATATTCAGTTCTTACGCATATATATTCAGTTCTTACGCATATATATTCAGTTCTTACACATATATATTCAGTTCTTACGCATATATATTCAGTTCTTACACATATATATTCAGTTCGTACACATATATATTTCGTTCTTACACATATATTTTCAGTTCTTACTCATATATATTCCGTTCTTACGCATATATATTCCGTTCTTACACATATATATTCAGTACTTACACATATATATTCAGTTCTTACACATATATATTCAGTTCTTACCCATATATATTCCGTTCTTACGCATATATATTCCGTTCTTACGCATATATATTCCGTTTTTACGCATATATTCAGTTCTTACGCATATATTCAGTTCTTACGCATATATACTCCGTTCTTACACATATATATTCAGTTCTTACACATATATATTCAGTTCTTACACATATATATTCAGTTCTTACACATATATATTCAGTTCTTATACATATATATTCAGTTCTTACACATATATATTCAGTTCTTACACATATATATTGAGGTCTTACACATATATATTCAGTTCTTACACATATATATTCAGTTCTTACAAATATATATTCAGTTCTTACAAATATATATTCCGTTCTTACGCATATATCTTCAGTTCTTACGAATATATATTCACTTCTTACACATATATATTCAGTTCTTACGCATATATATTCAGTTCTTACGCATATATATTCAGTTCTTACACATATATATTCAGTTCGTACACATATATATTTCGTTCTTACACATATATTTTCAGTTCTTACTCATATATATTCCGTTCTTACGCATATATATTCCGTTCTTACACATATATATTCAGTACTTACACATATATATTCAGTTCTTACACATATATATTCAGTTCTTACCCATATATATTCCGTTCTTACGCATATATATTCCGTTCTTACGCATATATATTCCGTTTTTACGCATATATTCATTTCTTACGCATATATTCAGTTCTTACGCATATTTACTCCGTTCTTACACATATATATTCAGTTCTTACACATATATATTCAGTTCTTACGCATATATATTCAGTTCTTACACGTATATATTCAGTTCTTACACATATATATTCAGTTCTTACGCATAAATATTCAGTTCTTACACATATATATTCAGTTCTTACAAATATATATTCCGTTCTTACGCATATATCTTCAGTTCTTACGAATATATTCAGTTCTTACGCATATATATTCACTTCTTACACATATATATTCAGTTCTTACGCATATATATTCAGTTCTTACGCATATATATTTAGTTCTTACACATATATATACCATTCTTACGCATATATATTCCGTTCTTACACATATATATTCAGTTCTTACGCATATATATTCCGTTCTTACACATATATATTCCGTTCTTACACATATATATTCAATTCTTACACATATATAATCAGTTCTTACACATATATATTCAGTTCTTACACATATATATTCAGTTCTTACGCATATATATTCCGTTCTTACACGTATATATTCCGTTCTTACACATATATATTCAATTCTTACACATATATAATCAGTTCTAACACATATATATTCAGTTCTTACACATATATATTCAGTTCTTACGCATAAATATTCAGTTCTTACGCATATATATTTAGTTCTTACACATATATATACCATTCTTACGCATATATATTCCGTTCTTACGCATATATATGCCGTTTTTACGCATATATTCAGTTCTTACGCATATATTCAGTTCTTACGCATATTTACTCCGTTCTTACACATATATATTCAGTTCTTACACATATATATTCAGTTCTTACACATATATATTCAGTTCTTACACATATATATTCAGTTCTTATACATATATATTCAGTTCTTACACATATATATTCAGTTCTTACACATATATATTGAGTTCTTACACATATATATTCAGTTCTTACACGTATATATTCAGTTCTTACAAATATATATCCCGTTATTACGCATATATATTCAGTTCTTACGCTTATATTCAGTTCTTACGCATATATATTCAGTTCTTACACATATATATTCAGTTCTTACGCATATATATTCAGTTCTTACACATATATATTCAGTTCTTACACATATATATTCCGTTTTTACGCATATATATTCAGTTCTTACACATATATATTCAGTTCTTACACATATATATTCAGTTCTTACACATATATATTTAGTTTTTAAACATATATATTCAGTTCTTACACATATATATTTAGTTCTTACACATATATATTCAGTTCTTACACATATATTTTCAGTTCTTACTCATATATATTCCGTTCTTACGCATATATATTCCGTTCTTACACATATATATTCAATTCTTACACATATATAATCAGTTCTTACACATATGTATTCAGTTCTTACACATACATATTCAGTTCTTACCCATATATATTCCGTTCTTACGCATATATATTCCGTTCTTACGCATATATATTCCGTTTTTACGCATATATTCAGTTCTTACGCATATATTCAGTTCTTACGCATATATACTCCGTTCTTACACATATATATTCAGTTCTTACACATATATATTCAGTTCTTACGTATATATATTCAGTACTTACACGTATATATTCAGTTCTTACACATATATATTCAGTTCTTACGCATAAATATTCAGTTCTTACACATATATATTCAGTTCTTACAAATATATATTCCGTTCTTACGCATATATCTTCAGTTCTTACGAATATATTCAGTTCTTACGCATATATATTCACTTCTTACACATATATATTCAGTTCTTACGCATTTATATTCAGTTCTTACGCATATATATTTAGTTCTTACACATATATATACCATTCTTACGCATATATATTCCGTTCTTACACATATATATTCAGTTCTTACACATATATATTCCGTTCTTACGCATATATATTCAGTTCGAACACATATATATTCAGTTCTTACACATATATATTCAGTTCTTACACATATATATTCAGTTATTACACATATATATTCAGTTCTTACACATATATTTTCAGTTCTTACACATATATATTCAGTTCTTACACATATATATTCAGTTATTACACATATATATTCAGTTCTTACGCATATATTCAGTTCTTACGCATATATACTCCGTTCTTACACATATATATTCAGTTCTTACACATATATATTCAGTTCTTACACATATATATTCAGTTCTTACACATATATATTCAGTTCTTATACATATATATTCAGTTCTTACACATATATATTCAGTTCTTACACATATATATTGAGGTCTTACACATATATATTCAGTTCTTACACATATATATTCAGTTCTTACAAATATATATTCAGTTCTTACAAATATATATTCCGTTCTTACGCATATATCTTCAGTTCTTACGAATATATATTCACTTCTTACACATATATATTCAGTTCTTACGCATATATTAGTTTATTATATTATTATATTCAGTTCTTACGCATATATATTCAGTTCTTACACATATATATTCAGTTCGTACACATATATATTTCGTTCTTACACATATATTTTCAGTTCTTACTCATATATATTCCGTTCTTACGCATATATATTTAGTTCTTACACATATATATACCATTCTTACGCATATATATTCCGTTCTTACACATATATATTCAGTTCTTACACATATATATTCCGTTCTTACGTATATATATTCAGTTCGAACACATATATATTCAGTTCTTACACATATATATTCAGTTCTTACACATATATATTCAGTTATTACACATATATATTCAGTTCTTACACATATATTTTCAGTTCTTACACATATATATTCAGTTCTTACACATATATATTCAGTTATTACACATATATATTCAGTTCTTACGCATATATATTCAGTTTTTACACATATATATTTCGTTCATACACATATATATTCAGTTCTTACACATATATAATCAGTTCTTACACATATATATTCAGTTCTTACGCATATATATTCAGTTCTTACACATATATATATTCCGTTCTTACACATATATATTCAGTTCTTACACATATATATTCAGTACTTACAAATATATATCCCGTTATTACAGCATATATATTCAGTTCTTACGCTTATATTCAGTTCTTACGCATATATATTCAGTTCTTACACATATATATTCAGTTCTTACGCATGTATATTCAGTTCTTACAAATATATATTCCGTTCTTACGCATATATATTCAGTTCTTACGCATATATTCAGTTCTTACGCATATATATTCAGTTCTTACACATATATATTCAGTTCTTAAGCATATATATTCAGTTTTTACACATATATATTCAGTTCTTACAAATATATATTCCGTTCTTACGCATATATCTTCAGTTCTTACGAATATATTCAGTTCTTACACATATATATTCACTTCTTACACATATATATTCAGTTCTTACGCATATATATTCAGTTCTTACGCATATATATTCAGTTCTTACACATATATATACCATTCTTACGCATATATATTCCGCTCTTACACATATATATTCAGTTCTTACACATATATATTCCGTTCTTACGCATATATATTCAGTTCGAACACATATATATTCAGTTCTTACACATATATATTCAGTTCTTACACATATATATTCAGTTATTACACATATATATTCAGTTCTTACACATATATTTTCAGTTCTTACACATATATATTCAGTTCTTACACATATATATTCAGTTCTTACACATATATATTCAGTTCTTACGCATATATATTCAGTTTTTACACATATATATTTCGTTCACACACATATATATTCAGTTCTTAAACATATATAATCAGTTCTTACACATATATATTCAGTTCTTACGCATATATATTCAGTTCTTACGCATATATATTTCGTATTAAGCACATATATTCCGTTCTTACGCATATATATTCAGTTCTTACACATATATATATTCCGTTCTTACACATATATATTCAGTTCTTACACATATATATTCAGTACTTACAAATATATATCCCGTTATTACGCATATATATTCAGTTCTTACGCTTATATTCAGTTCTTACGCATATATATTCAGTTCTTACACATATATATTCAGTTCTTACGCATGTATATTCAGTTCTTACAAATATATATTCCGTTCTTACGCATATATATTCAGTTCTTACGCATATATTCAGTTCTTACGCATATATATTCAGTTCTTACACATATATATTCAGTTCTTACGCATATATATTCAGTTCTTACACATATATATACCATTCTTACGCATATATATTCCGTTCTAACACATATATATTCAGTTCTTACACATATTTATTCCGTTCTTACGCATATATATTCAGTTCGAACACATATATATTTAGTTCTTACACATATATATTCAGTTCTTACACATATATATTCAGTTCTTACACATATATATTCAGTTCTTACACATATATTTTCAGTTCTTACACATATATATTCAGTTCTTACACATATATATTCAGTTCTTGCACATATATATTCAGTTCTTACGCATATATATTCAGTTCTTACACATATATATTTCGTTCTTACACATATATATTCAGTTCTTACACATATATATTCAGTTATTACACATATATATTCAGTTCTTACGCATATATATTCCGTTCTTACGCATATATATTCCGTTCTTACGCACATATATTCCTTTCTTACGCATATATATATTCAGTTCTTACACATATATATTCCGTTCTTACACATATATATTAAGTTCTTACACATATATATTCAATTTTTACTCATATATATTCAGTTCTTACACATATATAATCAGTTCTTAGACATATATATTCAGTTCTTACAAATATATATTCCGTTCTTACGCATATATATTCAGTTCTTCCGAATATATTCAGTTCTTACGCATATATATTCAGTTCTTACACATATATATTCAGTTCTTACACATATATATTCAGTTCTTACGCATATATATTCAGTTCTTACACATATATATTCAGTTCTTACGCATATATTTAGTTCTTACACATATATATTCAGTTCTTACACATATAAATTCAGTTCTTACACATATATATTACGTTCTTACGCATATATATTCAGTTCTTACACATATATATTCAGTTCTTACACATATATATTCAGTTCTTACACATATATTTTCAGTTCTTACTCATATATATTCCGTTATTACGCATATATATTCCGTTCTTACACATATATATTCAGTACTTACACATATATATTCAGTTCTTACACATATATATTCAGTTCTTACCCATATATATTCCGTTCTTACGCATATATATTCCGTTCTTACGCATATATATTCCGTTTTTACGCATATATTCAGTTCTTACGCATATATTCAGTTCTTACGCATATATACTCCGTTCTTACACATATATATTCAGTTCTTACACATATATATTCAGTTCTTACACATATATATTCAGTTCTTACACATATATATTCAGTTCTTTCACATATATATTCAGTTCTTACAAATATATATTCAGTTCTTACACATATATATTCAGTTCTTACGCATATATTCAGTTCTTACGCATATATATTCAGTTCTTACACATATATATTCAGTTCTAACGCATATATATTCAGTTCTTACACATATTTATTACATTCTTACGCATATATATTCCGTTCTTACGCATATATATTCAGTTCTTACACATATATATTCAGTGCTTACGCATATATATTCAGTTCTTACACATATATATAACATTCTTACGCATATATATTCCGTTATTACACATATATATTCAGTTCTTACACATATATATTCCGTTCTTACACATATATATTCAGTTCTTACACATATATATTCAGATCTTACACATATATATTCAGTTCTTACCCATATATATTCCGTTCTTACGCATATATATTCCGTTCTTACGCTTATATATTTCGTTTTTACGCATATATTCAGTTCTTACGCATATATTCAGTTCTTACGCATATATACTCCGTTCTTACTCATATATATTCAGTTCTTACACATATATATTCAGTTCTTGAACATATATATTCAGTTCTTACACATATATATTCAATATATATTCAGTTCTTACACATATATATTCAGTTCTTACACATATATATTCAGTTCTTACACATATATATTCAGTTCTTACACATATATATTCAGTTCTTACAAATATATATTCTGTTCTTACGCATATATATTCAGTTCTTACGCATATATTCAGTTCTTACGCATATATATTCAGTTCTTACACATATATATTCAGTTCTTACGCATATATATTCAGTTTTTACACATATATATTACATTCTTACGCATATATATTCAGTTCTTACACATATATATTCAGTTCTTACACATATATATTCCGTTGTTACGCATATATATTCAGTTCTTACACATATATATTACATTCTTACGCATATATATTCCGTTCTTACACATATATATTCAGTTCTTACACATATATATTCAGTTCTTACACATATATATTCAGTTCTTACACATATATATTCAGTTTTTACACATATATATTTCGTTCTTACACATATATATTCAGTTCTTACACATATATTCAGTTCTTACACATATATATTCAGTTCTTACACATATATATTCAGTTTTTACACATATATATTTCGTTCTTACACATATATATTCAGTTCTTACACATATATATTCAGTTCTTACGCATATATATTCAGTTCTTACACATATATATTTCGTTCTTACACATATATATTCAGTTCTTACACATATATATTCAGTTCTTACACATATATATTCAGTTCTTACGCATATATATTCCGTTCTTACGCATATATATTCCATTCTTACGCACATATATTCAGTTCTTACGCATATATATTCAGTTCTTACACATATATATTCAGTTCTTACAAATATATATTCCGTTCTAATGCATATATATTCAGTTCTTCCGAATATATTCAGCTCTTACGCATATATATTCAGTTCTTACACATATATATTCAGTTCTTACACATATATATTCAGTTCTTACGCATATATATTCAGTTCTTACACATATATATTCAGTTCTTACACATATAAATTCAGTTCTTACACATATATATTACGTTCTTATGCATATATATTCAGTTCTTACACATATATATTCAGTTCTTACACATATATTTTCAGTTCTTACTCATATATATTCAGTTCTTACGCATAAATATTCCGTTCTTACACATATATATTCAGTACTTACACATATATATTCAGTTCTTACACATATATATTCAGTTCTTACCCATATATATTCCGTTCTTACGCATATATATTCCGTTCTTAAGCATATATATTCCGTTTTTACGCATATATTCAGTTCTTACGCATATATTCAGTTCTTACGCATATATACTCCGTTCTTACACATATATATTCAGTTCTTACACATATATATTCAGTTCTTACACATATATATTCAGTTCTTACACATATATATTCAGTTCTTACACATATATATTCAGTTCTTACAAATATATATTCAGTTCTTACGCATATATATTCAGTTCTTACGCATATATTCAGTTCTTACGCATATATATTCAGTTCTTACACATATATATTCAGTTCTTACGCATATATATTCAGTTCTTACACATATATATTACATACTTACGCATATATATTCCGTTCTTACGCATATATATTCAGTTCTTACACATATATATTCAGTTCTTACGCATATATATTCAGTTCTTACACATATATATTACATTCTTACGCATATATATTCCGTTATTACACATATATATTCAGTTCTTACACATATATATTCCGTTCTTACACATATATATTCAGTTCTTACACATATATATTCAGTTCTTACACATATACATTCAGTTCTAACCCATATATATTCCGTTCTTACGCATATGTATTCCGTTCTTACGCATATATATTCCGTTTTTACGCATATATTCAGTTCTTACGCATATATTCAGTTTTTACACATATATATTCAGTTCTTACACATATATATTCAGTTCTTACACATATATATTCAGTTCTTACACATATATATTCAGTTCTTACACATATATAATCAGTTCTTACACATATATATTCAGTTCTTACACATATATATTCAGTTCTTAAACATATATATTCAGTACTTACAAATATATATTCAGTTCTTACGCATATATATTCAGTTCTTACACATATATATTCAGTTCTTAAGCATATATATTCAGTTCTTACACATATATATTACATTCTTACGCATATATATTCCGTTCTTACACATATATATTCAGTTCTTACACATATATATTCCGTTCTTACGCATATATATTCAGTTCTTACACATATATATTCAGTTCTTACACATATATATTCAGTTCTTACACATATATATTCAGTTCTTCACATATCTATCATTACACATATATTCATCTTACACATATATATTCAGTTTTACATATACAGTTATACATATATTTCGTTCTTACACATATATATTCAGTTCTTACACATATATATTCAGTTTTTACACATATATATTTTGTTCTTACACATATTCATTCAGTTCTTACACATATATATTCAGTTCTTACGCATATATATTCAGTTCTTACACATATATATTCAGTTCTTACACATATAAATTCAGTTCTTACACATATATATTGCGTTCTTACGCATATATATTCAGTTCTTACACATATATATTCAGTTCTTACACATATATATTCAGTTCTTACACATATATTTACAGTTCTTACTCATATATATTCAGTTATTACGCATATATATTCCGTTCTTACACATATATATTCAGTACTTACACATATATATTCAGTTCTTACACATATATATTCAGTTTTTACCCATATATATTCCGTTCTTACGCATATATATTCCGTTCTTACGCATATATATTCCGTTTTTACGCATATATTCAGTTCTTACGCATATATTCAGTTCTTACGCATATATACTCCTTTCTTACACATATATATTCAGTTCTTACACATATATATTCAGTTCTTACACATATATATTCAGTTCTTACACATATATATTCAGTTCTTACACATATATATTCAGTTCTTACAAATATATATTCAGTTCTTACGCATATATATTCAGTTCTTACGCTTATATTCAGTTCTTACGCATATATATTCAGTTCTTACACATATATATTCAGTTCTAACGCATATATATTCAGTTCTTACACATATTTATTACATTCTTACGCATATATATTCCGTTCTTACGCATATATATTCAGTTCTTACACATATATATTCAGTTCTTACTCATATATATTCAGTTCTTACACATATATATTACATTCTTACGCATATATATTCCGTTATTACACATATATATTCAGTTCTTACACATATATATTCAGTTCTTACACATATATATTCAGTTCTTACACATATATATTCAGTTCTTACACATATATATTCAGTTCTTACCCATATATATTCCGTTCTTACGCATATATATTCCGTTCTTACGCATATATATTCCGTTTTTACGCATATATTCAGTTCTTACGCATATATTCAGTTCTTACTCATATATACTCCGTTCTTACACATATATATTCAGTTCTTACACATATATATTCAGTTCTTGCACATATATATTCAGTTCTTACACATATATATTCAGTTCTTACACATATATATTCAGTTCTTACACATATATATTCAGTTCTTACACATATATATTCAGTTCTTACACATATATATTCAGTTCTTACACATATATATTCAGTTCTTACACATATATATTCAGTTCTTACAAATATATATTCAGTTCATACGCATATATATTCAGTTCTTACGCATATATTCAGTGCTTACGCATATATATTCAGTTCTTACACATATATATTCAGTTCTTACGCATATATATTCAGTTCTTACACATATATATTCAGTTTTTACACATATATATTTCGTTCTTACACATATTCATTCAGTTCTTACACATATATATTCAGTTCTTACGCATATATATTCAGTTCTTACACATATATATTCAGTTCTTACACATATAAATTCAGTTCTTACACATATATATTACGTTCTTACGCATATATATTCAGTTCTTACACATATATATTCAGTTCTTACACATATATATTCAGTTCTTACACATATATTTTCAGTTCTTACTCATATATATTCAGTTATTACGCATAAATATTCCGTTCTTACACATATATATTCAGTACTTACACATATATATTCAGTTCTTACACATATATATTCAGTTTTTACCCATATATATTCCGTTCTTACGCATATATATTCCGTTCTTACGCATATATATTCCGTTTTTACGCATATATTCAGTTCTTACGCATATATTCAGTTCTTACGCATATATACTCCGTTCTTACACATATATATTCATTTCTTACACATATATATTCAGTTCTTACACATATATATTCAGTTCTTACACATATATATTCAGTTCTTACACATATATATTCAGTTCTTACAAATATATATTCAGTTCTTACGCATATATATTCAGTTCTTACGCTTATATTCAGTTCTTACGCATATATATTCAGTTCTTACACATATATATTCAGTTCTAACGCATATATATTCAGTTCTTACACATATTTATTACATTCTTACGCATATATATTCCGTTCTTACGCATATATATTCAGTTCTTACACATATATATTCAGTTCTTACGCATATATATTCAGTTCTTACACATATATATTACATTCTTACGCATATATATTCCGTTATTACACATATATATTCAGTTCTTACACATATATATTCCGTTCTTACACATATATATTCCGTTCTTACACATATATATTCAGTTCTTACACATATATATTCCGTTCTTACGCATATATATTCAGTTCTTACACATATATATTCAGTTCTTACACATATATATTCAGTTCTTACACATATATATTCAGTTCTTACACATATATTCAGTCATTACACATATATATTCAGTTCTTACACATATATATTCAGTTTTTACACATATATATTTCGTTCTTACACATATATATTCAGTTCTTACACATATATATTCAGTTTTTACACATATATATTTCGGTCTTACACATATTCATTCAGTTCTTACACATATATATTCAGTTCTTACGCATATATATTCAGTTCTTACACATATATATTCAGTTCTTACACATATAAATTCAGTTCTTACACATATATATTACGTTCTTACGCATATATATTCAGTTCTTACACATATATATTCAGTTCTTACACATATATATTCAGTTCTTACGCATATATATTCAGTTCTTACACATATATATTACATTCTTACGCATATATATTCCGTTATTACACATATATATTCAGTTCTTACACATATATATTCCGTTCTTACACATATATATTCAGTTCTTACACATATATATTCAGTTCTTACACATATATATTCAGTTCTTACCCATATATATTCCGTTCTTACGCATATATATTCCGTTTTTACGCATATATTCAGTTCTTACGCATATATTCAGTTCTTACGCATATATACTCCGTTCTTACACATATATATTCAGTTCTTACACATATATATTCAGTTCTTACACATATATATTCAGTTCTTACACATATATATTCAGTTCTTACACATATATATTCAGTTCTTACAAATATATATTAAGTTCTTACACATATATATTCAGTTCTTACACATATATATTCAGTTCTTACACATATATATTCAGTTCTTACACATATATAATCAGTTCTTACACATATATATTCAGTTCTTACACATATATATTCAGTTCTTAAACATATATATTCATTACTTACAAATATATATTCAGTTCTTACGCATATATATTCAGTTCTTACACATATATATTACATTCTTAGGCATATATATTCCGTTCTTACACATATATATTCAGTTCTTACACATATATATTCCGTTCTTACGCATATATATTCAGTTCTTACACATATATATTCAGTTCTTACACATATATATTCAGTTCTTACACATATATATTCAGTTCTTACACATATATTCAGTCATTACACATATATATTCAGTTCTTACACATATATATTCAGTTTTTACACATATATATTTCGTTCTTACACATATATATTCAGTTCTTACACATATATATTCAGTTTTTACACATATATATTTCGGTCTTACACATATTCATTCAGTTCTTACACATATATATTCAGTTCTTACGCATATATATTCAGTTCTTACACATATATATTCAGTTCTTACACATATAAATTCAGTTCTTACACATATATATTACGTTCTTACGCATATATATTCAGTTCTTACACATATATATTCAGTTCTTACACATATATATTCAGTTCTTACACATATATTTTCAGTTCTTACTCATATATATTCAGTTATTACGCATAAATATTCCGTTCTTACACATATATATTCAGTACTTACACATATATATTCAGTTCTTACACATATATATTCAGTTTTTACCCATATATATTCCGTTCTTACGCATATATATTCCGTTCTTACGCATATATATTCCGTTTTTACGCATATATTCAGTTCTTACGCATATATTCAGTTCTTACGCATATATACTCCGTTCTTACACATATATATTCAATTCTTACACATATATATTCAGTTCTTACACATATATATTCAGTTCTTACACATATATATTCAGTTCTTACACATATATATTCAGTTCTTACAAATATATATTCAGTTCTTACGCATATATATTCAGTTCTTACGCTTATATTCAGTTCTTACGCATATATATTCAGTTCTTACACATATATATTCAGTTCTAACGCATATATATTCAGTTCTTACACATATTTATTACATTCTTACGCATATATATTCCGTTCTTACGCATATATATTCAGTTCTTACACATATATATTCAGTTCTTACGCATATATATTCAGTTCTTACACATATATATTACATTCTTACGCATATATATTCCGTTATTACACATATATATTCAGTTCTTACACATATATATTCCGTTCTTACACATATATATTCAGTTCTTACACATATATATTCAGTTCTTACACATATATATTCAGTTCTTACCCATATACATTCCGTTCTTACGCATATATATTCCGTTCTTACGCATATATATTCCGTTTTTACGCATATATTCAGTTCTTACGCATATATTCAGTTCTTACGCATATATACTCCGTACTTACACATATATATTCAGTTCTTACACATATATATTTAGTTCTTGCACATATATATTCAGTTCTTACACATATATATTCAGTTCTTACACATATATATTCAGTTCTTACACATATATATTCAGTTCTTACACATATATATTCAGTTCTTACACATATATATTCAGTTCTTACACATATATATTCAGTTCTTACACATATATATTCAGTTCTTACAAATATATATTCAGTTCATACGCATATATATTCAGTTCTTACGCATATATTCAGTTCTTACGCATATATATTCAGTTCTTACACATACATATTCAGTTCTTACGCATATATATTCCGTTCTTACACATATATATTACATTCTTACGCATATATATTCCGTTCTTACACATATATATTCAGTTCTTACACATATATATTCCGTTCTTACGCATATATATTCAGTTGTTACACATATATATTCAGTTCTTACACATATATATTCAGTTCTTACACATATATATTCAGTTCTTACACATATATTCAGTTCTTACACATATATATTCAGTTCTTACACATATATAATCAGTTCTTACACATATATATTCAGTTCTTACACATATATATTCAGTTCTTAAACATATATATTCATTACTTACAAATATATATTCAGTTCTTACGCATATATATTCAGTT
This sequence comes from Cyrtodaria siliqua, assembly GCA_037043455.1. Taxonomy (NCBI): domain Eukaryota; kingdom Metazoa; phylum Mollusca; class Bivalvia; order Adapedonta; family Hiatellidae; genus Cyrtodaria; species Cyrtodaria siliqua. Next base: position 15,339 of record JAWPHD010025300.1, read on the forward strand.
CTTACACATATATATTACATTCTTAGGCATATATATTCCGTTCTTACACATATATATTCAGTTCTTACACATATATATTCCGTTCTTACGCATATATATTCAGTTCTTACACATATATATTCAGTTCTTACACATATATATTCAGTTCTTACACATATATATTCAGTTCTTACACATATATTCAGTCATTACACATATATATTCAGTTCTTACACATATATATTCAGTTTTTACACATATATATTTCGTTCTTACACATATATATTCAGTTCTTACACATATATATTCAGTTTTTACACATATATATTTCGGTCTTACACATATTCATTCAGTTCTTACACATATATATTCAGTTCTTACGCATATATATTCAGTTCTTACACATATATATTCAGTTCTTACACATATAAATTCAGTTCTTACACATATATATTACGTTCTTACGCATATATATTCAGTTCTTACACATATATATTCAGTTCTTACACATATATATTCAGTTCTTACACATATATTTTCAGTTCTTACTCATATATATTCAGTTATTACGCATAAATATTCCGTTCTTACACATATATATTCAGTACTTACACATATATATTCAGTTCTTACACATATATATTCAGTTTTTACCCATATATATTCCGTTCTTACGCATATATATTCCGTTCTTACGCATATATATTCCGTTTTTACGCATATATTCAGTTCTTACGCATATATTCAGTTCTTACGCATATATACTCCGTTCTTACACATATATATTCATTTCTTACACATATATATTCAGTTCTTACACATATATATTCAGTTCTTACACATATATATTCAGTTCTTACACATATATATTCAGTTCTTACAAATATATATTCAGTTCTTACGCATATATATTCAGTTCTTACGCTTATATTCAGTTCTTACGCATATATATTCAGTTCTTACACATATATATTCAGTTCTAACGCATATATATTCAGTTCTTACACATATTTATTACATTCTTACGCATATATATTCCGTTCTTACGCATATATATTCAGTTCTTACACATATATATTCAGTTCTTACGCATATATATTCAGTTCTTACACATATATATTACATTCTTACGCATATATATTCCGTTATTACACATATATATTCAGTTCTTACACATATATATTCCGTTCTTACACATATATATTCAGTTCTTACACATATATATTCAGTTCTTACACATATATATTCAGTTCTTACCCATATACATTCCGTTCTTACGCATATATATTCCGTTCTTACGCATATATATTCCGTTTTTACGCATATATTCAGTTCTTACGCATATATTCAGTTCTTACGCATATATACTCCGTACTTACACATATATATTCAGTTCTTACACATATATATTTA
>JAWPHD010025301.1:0-16729 GCA_037043455.1 Cyrtodaria siliqua
CTCCGATGAGGGTGCTCCCCTCGAAATCCGCTAGTGCTTTTTTTAACAAACAAAAGTAGCAAGATTCTCAATATAACTTTCTCTAGAATTATATTATTATATGTATATATATTATATTAATATGTATATTATTATTATTTATATGTATATTATATTATATATGTATATAAAATAATGAAAATTTGCGAATTCGAAGTTTACCATTGGTAAATGCCTCTCTTAAAAACTTGTAATTGACATTTTCAGTAAGTATTCGGAGATTATAAACGAAAAGCTAAGCTTTTCTATAGGAGGTGTTCAATGCATGACTTTATACAAAGCATATTAATTTGTGAATAAATGTACATTAAGAGTTATTTTTAAACAAAAATGTCGAAATAAAAAAAAGTTTTCTTATTTGTTGCGTACAGCAACGGTGGCCTCTCTCTATACAACATGTCAGCCTACATTATGCCAACACACTCATGTATATAGTCTACGTCATTAGTTGTTCATATTGCTTGCATTTGTATTACTGGTAATATTTGATAGTTTATTCATTGATGTATTTTTGTTTTTAAGTATCATTTATGATCACAACAATTGTTACCTGTTAGGGGGCTTAACTAGGGCGTTGATAGTGTGGGTCCCGCGCGGCAAAACTTCATGAACTTGTTTTATTCCCAGATACGCTGTGGTTCGTTTTTTTCCCACACTATTTTATATCTCATTTGACGCTGACATGTTGATGATATAGTCTGAATCCTGTATTTCCCCTCGCCCCCTACTTTTTCGTTTGTTTGTTGTTGTTTTTTTATGTATTCGTGTTGTTCTTTTTAATTTTCGGATTTTTGCAGACATTGTGTACACAGCTGCGTGCTCTAAGATAATGGCTTTTGAATAAACCTTTTTTTTTTAAATATTGAATGTTGTTTTAAGGGCTCATCAACACAGTATAGGTTTATTTAGAGCCGCCCCCAGATAGAGAGGAAGGATACATAGGAAATCCGGGAACCGTGCCCCTACTCTTATTATCGAATTCTTTAACGTGCTCGGATGATAGACCGATACACGCCCCGGTTTACGTCCCCATCCGACGGACGAGGCTAAGGGAAAGTGTCTTTGCCCAAGAACACACCGACGAAACTCAGTGGCACCACGGAGGATTAAACCCGCGGGCATCCGGTTACAGATATAAAAAACTGTTTGAGGTCATTGTCACAACAATATCCTTCAAGTGTCTCATTGGTTCTTTGGGCAAGACACCTTTCCTTAGGCCTCGTCCGTCGGATGGGGACGTAAACGCGGGCGGTCCGCTCGTGTATCGGTCTATCCTCGCGAGCACGTTAAAGAACCATAGGAATCTACTATTCGATAATAAGAGTAGCGGAACGTTCCCGTATTCCTATGTATCTCTTCCCCTCTCTCTGGGGGCGGCTCTTAATAACCTAATACTGTGTTGATGAGGCCGTTAAACAACATTCAATTCATTGTAAACAATAATTTCTCCCTGTCCCCGAGTCAACACTTTGAGCATGTATTTCACGTTACATACTATTTGGCTACCGATACACACTCTCTCTGTATATGTATATACATGTATAATACGTGTGTGCTTTTGGATTATTTCAAGGATATTTTAGGAAATAAGTATATATACAATATATGGAACACATGTGGAATACGCGGGTAAGTGTTTATAATTCTCTACATAAGTGATGTATTTACGTTATGCCTTACGCATTTTACTTTGTTCCCTTTCGTTCAACAATACAAACATGTATATAGTTTAATTTGCAACGCCATTAAATATCCTCATCGAGTTGAATAGACTGTCGTTATCGGATATCTGAGCAAATGGCTAGTTGTTGTTGTTGTTCTATAAGGATTAGAGTGCCTCTACCATATGGGCCCCCGTGAAGAATCCCACGTTGACCCGGCATTATGTCTGCACTTTTCATCGCTGTGGTGTGTAGGTTGTATCTGTGTGATGTGATGTCTGCGTCGGTTCTATTGTTGATGTGTTGATGGTTGTCGCTCTCGCTCTATGTTGTTTCGCTGCGGCGGTGATGTTCTGTCTGGAGTGGTGCTGGCCTACATCCGCTAGGTGGTGTTGTTGCCTACATCCGCTAACTGGGCCGGGGGTCTCTGTCTTTGGGCCACCCCGCCGCCTTTGCAACACCTGCGTCCCCGGAGGCCTAAAGTTCTATATGCACGCAGGTTGCTGACTCCGTTGCTCCTTGTACCTCGCCAGGCTTTCCCCACGTTGGATCCGTTAAGCTGCTGAGAGCTCGTCGACCACACATTCAATATATACATAGCCCATATATGCCCACCCCAAACATTCGTGGGGGTTCCACATACAGACTGTCGACGCTCAGGCATACTAACTTCTTCACCCTCGATGGTTGTTCCTGGCGATGTTCCATGGCGGGCGGGACAACGGAGACGACACCGATCTTGGTCATCAGCACTGACTGGGATAAGTCGGTCCGCCAATCAGTCTTGACGTGCCTTCCCCACGACGTGCACGTGTCGGTATCAAACAGAGAAGAGCAAATGGCTATATACCCGTAATCGCTGGGTGGTACAATTTCAAAGTTACCGAAGCGTTTATCACGCCTATTATGCAAATACCTCGATATACGCTATGACAATTATACCAGGCCTAAACAATGTAGACAACACAACCAGCAAAGAACTTCATCTATAGGGCGTTCTTAATGTTTAAAAAAAACTTGAAATTGTATTATTTTATCGGGATTGTGTAGCTTTAAGGAGGTGTGTAGGAACCTCAAACGTGAAAAATGTCACAAATGTAAAAAACGGTTACAAATGTAAAAAAAAAAAGTCACATATGTAAAGACATACGACAAATGTAAACACGTTTGGTGACATATGTAAAAAAAAAAAAAAAAAAAAAAAATGACAAAAGTGAAAAAAAAAAAAAAAGAAAAAAAAAAAAGGTAACAAATGTAAAAATACATTTTTAAACGTTCATTTTTTTTTTTTTTTTTGTTTAGCTCTGTTGATCAAAGGTCATGACCTTGACGTGGTGGCGGCGTCCGTCCGCCCCGTCCTCGTCTGTCCGCCCGTAAACTTTTGTTCGTGGCGACTTCTCCTCAGACACCGCTTTGGCCAATTTAGACCAAACATCACATGGATGATAATTCAATGAATTACTTTTTAGCATTAGGTCAGCGCGACATCCAAGATGGCCGCCATTTACCAATATATTGTCAAAAACCTTAAACAATCTTCTTCTAAAGAATCACTGAACAGATTTCGACACTTTTTTTTTAAATAATCGTCAACGCCTAGCCTTGTTTTAAATAAAGTCCCTAGGATAAAACATGATTGTGCCCGGAGGGTCCAAAGTTTGTATATTGAGATTTTACATGTTTTTCATAGATTTTATATAGGAAAAATCGTTAAAAACCCTTCTTCTCTGAAACCACAATGTACAGAGCTCTGATGTATTACATGTGTCTTTCTACTAAGTTTGTCAAATGGTAACCCCTGGGGTCAAATTTGTCCCCGCCCCCAGGAGTCACAGTTTTACATAGGCTTATATAGGAAAACAATCTTCTCGGGAACTATAAGAGCCAGAGGTTTAATATTTTGCATTTACTATAAGCGTATGGTCCTCTAACCAATCCTGTTCAAATGGTGATCATGCGCTCACATTTGGCCACGCCTCCCCACCCCCCTCACCCCCCTCTCCCACCCCTCACCCCCCCACCCCCACCCCCCCCCACGAGGTCACATCTTTTACATAGACTTAGATTATCAGCTGACAATGAACACGACACAATAATGCAAGATTACGTTTATTAGCAAATTAACTTTAAAGCACGAATATGATATTGGTCAAGTGCTAATGCACATCTGTTGCAATGTTTAATTGATCCTTACTATCAGACTGACAGGGAACAGCGCCTTTTCAATTTGGATTAACTTAATAAATGACGCTCTACCTATATACATGCTATTTTAATATATTAAAGTGACTGGAGGCCATCTGGAAAAAGCATAGGCAAAAATAACACATACGACTAAAACCATGTGATTTAGTTTTATATTCAATGGACATAATTAATCATTTAGGACATATTTACGTGTTCTTATCAATTCTTATACATATAGCTTTCTCATGTGCCCCCTCCCTCCACAACCTCCGCCTTTTTCTCCATTTTCCATCCGATCTTTACCGCACACCCCACCCCACCCAAAACCCGATTTTTATACATATTTCTGTGTTATTTTTGTTTATCAATTCTACACCAATATCTATGTTGCGCTCCAGCCACACTCCCATCCCCCACCCCATTTTCACCACCACCGCAACTTTTCATGAACGGGCTGGCACCTGGGTAGAACCACCGACGTTCCGCAAGCCAGCTGGATAGCTTCCTCACACAGACATTCCTAGGCCCCGGAGGGATCGAACCTACAGCAAGTGATTTCAAGTCAGAGACTCTTACCAACCACTCTGCCACGGACGCCCCGCATAAATTATAAAAAGGCGCACACAATTAAATTCCAGTTAGTAGCAGTACGTTGTTACTATGTGAACATCTGGAAAGCTGTTGAATGAAATGGATGGCCGTAGGGTGGTGTTGGGACTCTGTTCGAAGTCTTTGGTAAAAGAGGGACTGTCAGGATTCCAGTGTATACTCAGGAGTTGTTGAGCCCTCTGTAACCAATGCGGCGTACCTGGTCGTAGATATTTTAAAGCAGTTGAAGCTGGCGTTTGATAATCAAAAGGGCACTATAAAGTTTTAATATTGTGGGGCAAATAAGTCCAAGAATGACATCCGAGAAATATGTTTTCATGATCAGGTCAGAGTGACCTTGACATACTACCATGAACGCAATAGGGTAGTTGTTGCAAAATGGATAATACATGTATTTGTACGTGTCAAGACTGAAGGTATAATAGTAAATAAATTACAGCGCAAGAGACGTTTTTTGGGTTGATCGGGTAAGTGTGACCTTAACCTTTTTGAGCTACTGACCCTACAATTAATATTTTAACACGGTTATTATTTCTGTAAAGTTTCAAGATGGCATTATACTTACAATTTACAGATAGGATAATGTTTTTCAGGATTCGGCAATTGTCAGCTCCAAGGCTTTCTCCTCTCACTACGGACAATGCACACATATGACGTTTACTACGGGTAAGGCCAGATGGTATACTTTTGGAGTTGTCATGTGGAATGCTTATGTGCATATTTGGTCATGGTGACCTTGACCTTTTGACTTTCTAACCCCAAAAGCAATATGGTTTCTTCCCTTACCAAAGGCAATTTGCCTATAAAGTTTCAAGAGTGTATGTTTTATACTCCTGGAGTTATCATTTGGAATATGTATACCCCTATGAGGTGATTGTGACCTTGACCTTTGACCTAGTGAGCCCAAAATCAACAGAGTTCCTCCTCTGACCAAGGGCAATTGTATTTATGACGTTTTAAGATGAGTGTCGTGTTTTTAAAGTTATCACGTGGAATAAATATAGCCACATGAGGCAATAGCGACTTTTAACCTACTGACCCCCAAAACAATAGGGTTCCACTTCTCACCAAGGGCTATGAACTTAAGAAGTTTCAGGAGTGTTATGGTTTTAGTTATCGATTGGAATTCAATTTTCCATATAAGGTCATAGTGACCTTGACCTTTGACTGCCTAGATCCCAAAACAAGTGTTCCCACTCATACCTAGGGAAATGTAAATGAATTTTCATGATGGTGGATGTTGTGCTTTTGAAATCATGGCGCACAGTGTATATTTCCATTAAGATATAGTGACCTTGCCCTTCGATCTGACCTCAAAAACAATGAAGTTCTTGCTTTCTCCAAGCTCAATGTACCTGTTTGGGTGTTATAGTAGAGATTTACCATATAAAAAGATTTGTTTCAAAACATAATTTTTATAAAATTCCATCGAATTTCATGTCACGCCTACATAGTCTTGATCAACATGAAAAACACAGAATCATTCTGACAACTACTTAGACTAGATGGGTACCTTTTGGTGCATGTGTCGCCTGTTCTAGAAAGTATTTAAAGCCACAGTATGCTTATTTTCAACGTCAACGAAGACGATGAAGACTTTGTGTCAATTATTAGGGTAGAATATTACCGCCAAACTTGCATTAAATCGCCCGATGTACCCAGGTGTTATATGAAACCAGTGATTAATAAAAGCGTACGCTTTGGGCTTTGGTTTGTGAACTTTTTAGCTATTGTGCTATCTATATCTATCTGTTAACATACACAATACCTATGCTATAAATAAACAAATTGGATCGGAACCGAACGCTACCTGTTTTATGACCGTGAAGTAGCCGCAGCTGTATTTCAATATCTCATTCCTATCTGAAGAAACTGAGCGGAAACCGTTTCTTCTATTTTTATTAACGGTGACCTTGACCCCAGTGACCCCAAATGTATTTTCAGAAGGTAGAATAGCTATTTCTTAAAAATACGTTTACTTTTACTTCAAATGTACATTTAAGATCATCCTTAAATCTACAACTATATTCCCGCAGACGGAATAGTCAGTTTTTCAGGAAATCGTTTGCCTATTCAGGCTCTAAAGTGTGGAACTCACTTCCTCACCATATAAAAAATGCCCAATCTGTTAATCATTTCAAAACATTGTATATACAGTGGATTAACCAAACCATATAATAATGACTGAGTCTTGCAACTCAGTTTGGACATATTTATGTTACTGTATGCATGAATATACTACAATTCATTTTAAATTATCATATATCTTTGTAAATACTTGTATAATATACATTGTTGAGGCCTCATGGAAGATTGACTAGTTTCAGTTGAGTTCTCTCGTTAAATAAAGTCTTTATTATTATTATTATTATTATTATTATTTCTTTTGAGATATAGTAAATGCGTGGGCAGTACGTAGGAACTCAAATGTAAAAAATGTCATAAATTTAAAAATGGTTAAAAATGTAAAAAAAGGAGTCACATATGTAAAAACATACGACAAATGTGTCAAGTTTGGTGACATATTTTGTGACAAAAGTGAAAAAAAAATTACAAATGTAAAAAATTGAAAGTAACATATGTAAAAAAAAAAAGAACACACATTTAAAAATACATTTTTAAACGTTCATTTGTTAGCTCTGTTGATCAAAGATCATGACGTGGTGCGGCGTCCGTCATCCACCCCCCCCCGCCCCCCCCCCCCCCCCCCCCCCCTTCGTCCGTCCGTAAACTTTTGTTTGTGGTGACTATTCCTCTGACACTGCTTGACAGATTTTCATGAAACTTCACAGGAATGTTGCTCTTGATGTCTAGTTGATCCTAGCAAAATTTCAGATGGGCCAGAATTACAAGATGGCCGCCAATGCTAAAACTATATTTTAAAAATGCGATTTTGTGGCGACTACACTTTCAAAAACCTTAAGTGATATTGATTTGGAACCTTAACCAAATAACTGCCACGGCCATCTTATTATATAGGGTGAAAAATTGGGGCGACTACTTCTCTGAAAGTGGTCCTATTTCCATAACACTTCACAGGTTCCCATGGCTGATCTGGCTGTCAAAATCTATCAGTAGAGTTTCAAGGTCATTGACCTCTTGTTTTGAGCATTACTTGCCGTCGAATTCGAATTTGTGCTTAGTTTCCTCCGTCTCAGACCGACATTTCATTCGTTTCGACCAGTATACTGTTGTATACACATTCACACCCGCAATCAACTGTTAATTTCGACAGACGGGAGAATACAGAGCCAGTTGCGGAGAGACATTTGGATTACAAAACCATCGGATAGCGCGTCTATGTTCTTACAGGGGATTATCACTTGTCCCTGTTTCCTCTCATAAAAGTAATTATTTTAATAATCCCTTGTGTGTGCGCGCTTACGTGCGTGCTCGCGTTCGTGTGTGTGTGTGTTTCTATTTTGGTCCACTGACTCAAATTTCACATCTTGAACATCAGATTTAAAATACGCTTATAGTAAATGCAAAATATTAAACCTGGCTCTTGTAGTTTCAGAGAAGAAGATTTCTTTCCTATATAAGCCTATGTAAAACCGTGACTCCTGGCGCGGGGCTAAATTGGACCCAAGGGTTACCATTTGACAAACTTAGTAACAGACATAAACTGATGCTAGTTGTAAAACATGAGAGCTCTGTACCTTGTGGTTTCAGAGAAGAAGGGTTTTTAATGTTTTTTCCAATATAAGTCTACGTAGGAAAAACATGTAAAATCTCATTATACAAACTTTGGACCCCGAGGCACAATCATGTTTTATCCAAGGGACTTATTTGATCAGATCTGATAGGCAAAGTGTCATTGGCGATCATTTAAAAAGAAATAGTATCGAAATCTGTCCAGTGGTTCTTTAGAAGATGAGTGTTTAAGGTTTTGACAATATATGGTAATGGCGACCATCTTAGACCTAATGCTAGCAAATCTAAAAAGCAAGTCATTTGATTATCATCCATGTGATGTTTGGTCAAAATTAGCCAATCGGTGTCTGAGGAGAAGTCGCCACGGCGAAAGTTTACAGGCAGACGGACGGAAAGACGGACGGACGGACGGACGCATAAAGCTCACGATAAGCTATATACGGAGGACATGTGCCTTGATTCCAAATAAAGCTTACTCTTTTAAAAACTGAAAATGTTTTAAGTCTTGTTCCAATTATACTCATATTTCGTATTTATATGATTATGATATATGAAAGTCTAAATATATGATTAAAGTATAGTTTAAGATATATGACTTGTAACGACAAGATCCTCATCTTTCCAGGAAATATATAAAAGTATATTAAAGGTAAAGACTTGTTGCACTATGTTGTATTTTTGTAATATTAAGCTTTACAATCAATGTTTGAAAGATTTAAAACTCGAAAAATGCAATAAAATCGTAAGCTTTAGGAGGGTTCAGGTCTATTCTTCATTTTCTACAATGGTCAAAGTGTCATGACATATTATTACAAAATATGCCTGGAATTACACCAGAATGCACCATTTAAGACTACTATTAACCCAAATTTTCATGGGGGAGGACCCCCAAACCCCTCTCAACTTAGCTGCAGCATTTTTAAAGGTTTATGGGGACGGGCGCAAGTCCTAATAGGCGTCTGCAAAGTAGGCGTTTAGGTATCGTGAGTAACTTCAATTTTGTCCACGCTACGTCCCTGGTTGGTGTTATTGCTATTGATGATAAAGAACTACCCCTTCCTGAGTGAGCAATTGTTTTTTTCTTTGCTTGGCACAGACTTTTTTGCGTGGAGTGTCTGAAGAGCGAGCCGTGCGTGAAGAGCGTGCATTGCGCGTGAAGAGCGTGTATTGTGTGAAGAGAGTGCATTGCGTGAAGAGCGTGCATTGCGCGTGAAGAGCGTGCATTGCGTGAAGAGCGTGCAGTGCGTGAAGAGCCTGCATTGCGTGAAGAGCGTACATTGCGTGAAGAGCGTGCAATGCGTGAAGAGCGTGCATTGCGTGAAGAGCGTGTATTGCGTGAAGAGCATGCAGTGCGTGAAGACACACACACACGCGAACATGGGTAACACTATACATTTTCTTTAGAAATAAAAATGTTGCTGGTAGGCCTAAAATAGACTTTGAAATAGCCAAAATGAATGCTTATACAAGTACACAAACGGTTCTGTACAGACAGACGGACGAACACTCGAAGAATGCCTCTGTCTATGCATTTATTAATAGGATAGCACTACGTAATAAAAAAGATCTACGTAAAGATATTTATTCGAACTTTGCTATTAATTACGATCTTCCAAAAATTACCATTTCGGCAACCCTTACCTACTTAGGACGAACAGACAGATGGACCGACATTTGTACTTCAGCACAAGTGTTTTGCTACATACAATATATTAAAAATAATATATATCCGCAATGTGACTGTACTTACGTTGAAAGTATGCCTAAAATCTACTTTGAAGAACGCAAAATGAGCTGGAAAATGTCCTATTTCAACGCAGTAGTCGTAGTAGAAGTAGTAGTGGTCGTAGAAGTTGGGGAAGTCGTATCGGTAGAAGTAGTAGTGGTTGTGCTGTTAGTAGTATTTGTAATAGTAGCAGTCGTAGTAACAGTGGTAGTTATAATGGTGGTTGTAGTAGTAGTAGCAGCAGCAGCAGCAGCAGCAGCAACAGCAGCAGAGCAGTAGTAGTAGTAGTAGTAGTAGTAGTAGTAACAAGGGTAGACGCCATGTAACCAGCAACATAATTTATTCAATTATTTTCTGTTATTGTGCGCTCCTATTTTAACTAATTTTGTATTTAGATGGTGATAAGCTATATACGGAATGACCATGCCTTTTCACCGTATAAAGCTTACTTTGGTGTGAGCTATATACGTAGAAAATGTGAGCTATATGCCTACATATAAAGCTTACTGGTGAGCTATATACGGAATGAGCTATATACGGTGTTACACCGCACCACGTCATGGTCATAACCTTTGATCAACAGAGCTAAAAAAACGAACGTTTAAAAATGTATTTTTACATTTGTGTTCTTTTTTTTCCACATAATAATTATTTAACTTATTTATTTTTTCTCACTTTTGTCACTTTTGTTTTTTTTACATATGTCACCAAACGTGTTACATTTGTCGTATGTTTTTACATATGTGACTCTTTTTTTTTACATTTGTAACCGTTTTTACATTTGTGACATGTTTCACGTTTGAGGTTCCTACAGAGGTGGGCTGGAAATGGACATAATGCTGAGCTTCTTTTTTTAAATTGATATTGAAAGCTTCTTTGGTAATGTATCACATGCAAAATTATAAAAAAAAATTCCAAAATTCCAACATTTCACTAAAAAAGAGGAAAATAGAATCATTGAACATTTTCGCATTTTTTTCATTCCATTACATTTATTGAAAAACAATCATTAATTTTCGAATACATATATTTCAAAACATACACAAACAATTGTAATCCTCATTCGTCTTTTAACTTTAATAAGCAAACATATATGGACCGTACACCACGGATTTTTTTTTACTAAAAATATAATTGAAGATGACAAGTATGTCCCTATGCTCAACTTTTTTTTTAAACGTGTATATGACATGGTTCTATGACATTTCTTTCAAAACAAGTAAAAAAAGAAAAAGGTTATTAGGCTTCTAATGATTCTACTCAGAGCTACCCATACCCTCTATTTTGTTGACAACAACAAATTATCAAAAGGAATATTGAAAATAAATGCTTAAAAATTGACATGTTACCGTCTTAAATCCTACATTACATCCACATCTACTAGAATGAAATAAATCAGACAATTCTGTTGTCAAATACAAGTAAGTATAAAAGTCGAACAGGTAATGCAGCTTTCACAGAACACAGTTAACCCCAAAACACGCAAACAGACAAACATAAAAGTCAATGTTAATAAAAAATAAAGGCATATGACGTCACAAACACAAACATGGTTGACAATATGGCCACCGCCTGCCTTGCATTACGTGGTCAGAGTATTAACTTTCATATCCCATCCAACTCCTTCTCCAAGAAGCGAAAACGGGGTTGGCTGGGGTATGAAATAAAACCTTAATTTCGGCTTAAAAATGTGTGTATTGTAAAATTAAAACATTTAATAGATAATTTTAAACAGGTTATCATATTTTTTTCAGTAAAACAATGTTTGTAAACGTGTTTTAATGTCGAAATATCCATTATAAAGTCCTGCTAATATACGGTTTCCTATCGCTTAATGAAATTCAGGTGGGAACACGTAATAGGAACGGCCAATGGCAAAAAAGGCCGCTGTGGGGTTTAAACCAGAATCTAGGGTACACCAAACCTCACACTTACCATACTGTCACCCCAATAAAACGGGACAGGGTAAATAAAGAAATCCCCGACATGAACTATTCTCTAGCCAACAAGGCAGAATTATTAGGAAATATAAGTAAAACACAAAGATGCTCATGTATATATAAATACAAAAAAACAATAGCCCAGAAAGCCACAGAGAAGGTACTCAATGACTTGGCAGAAGCCATAGCAACAAGAGAATAAACCACTGAGGGCACGACAAGACACGATTACAGACATACTTCAAACGTCGCCGTCCTTATGGACTTTAGATAGACGTCATCATAGGATCCACAGCTTGTCCGGTCATCGCACAATTAATGATTGAATGGTGTTTTACGGCACGTCGACACATAAATAGGTAATAGTGTGCGCACAAACTGACGAAAGATGAAGAAATGAAGTAGTAATTGAAAATTAATGTACATGTATAAAGATAGAACTATTTACAAATAAGGGATGATATGGTAGTAATATAAACTATGTATGTAAATTAACAAATGCCCGTAAACGGGTATATAAATAAGTAAATATATATAAAAAACATATTATAATGATTTATATAGAAATAAGAACAGATTATAATGATTTATATAGTCTGATATCTTTCAGGTAATCTAAAACAAGACTAAAATCTGTAGTATCAAATAACTCTTTCATAGTATTATTTTAACATTGTAGTACCTTTGACGCATAGGTTCAAAGTCTACACATTCCAACAAAATGTGTTTGACTGTTAACATGGTTAACGGTTAACGGTGCAAAGCAGACGCTTTATCTGCAATGCTTTGTACTGGTTCTACCCAGGAAGACATCGAGAGTGATTGAAGTTCATAGAGCTTTAATTACAATCGATGTAAAATAAATAAGTTTAAACTAAGTGGGTTATCATGTTTCATTTTACCCAGGGCTTGAAGAGATGAAAGAGAATCAGAAAAGATTACAAAATGGTCATCATCAGATTCCTGAATATAGTATAATGCAAGTTCAATTGTTCAATTGTTCAATTGCCTTAAGTTCAGGTGAAAAGATAAAGGCCTTGTCAGGCAGGCGGCTCTTTATGCTGTGTTTGTGAACAACAGCTGCTGCAACTACCTTATCTCCATCTTTAGAACCATCTGTATAAATATGTTAAAATTTACCGTATTTCGATTTAAATTCCCCAAATTTCCTTTGAAAGACATTAGGGTCTGTACTGGATTTGTTACTGTTACAAAGATCAAAAATAGCTGTTGGTGTTTCCAAAGTCCACGGTGGAATTTGCGGTTCTTTGTACTTGGCAATCAAATTTAGGTCGATTTCAGTGTCTCTTAATGTTGGTTTAATACGAAGACCAAATGGTCGAATAGCCTTCGGTTTTCGATGAAAAAGAGTTTCATAACTAGGATTAAAAACAGTATCATCGAACAATTAAAGAGGAAGGCATATTGGCAAACTGTAAATGGGTCCAACACCAAGAATGCAGTGCGTTGCAAAATGATAGGGTTATAACATCTTTTGATAAACCAATTAACACAGATAGTATGAAAGTGATCATGAACAAGGATATTACGAAGTGTAAATCACATAACCATAGAAGCCAGGTTGTGATAGTCCTTGTCGCAGAAGAGTTCTTAAATTACTATTATATTTGGAAAGAAGATCAGTGTTACGATAATAAAATTGTGCAAAAGTTTTACGAAGTTGATTTTAACGGTAACCCTGATGGAGTAGCTGTTTTGTTATACACAGATAACGAATATCGAAGTCCTCAACTTGAGTACAAGCTCTAGAAAAACGAATAAATTGAGACACATAGACCCCATAAGATTTTTTTCGGGGAACATCCATCTTAATGGGGATATTTAACTATATACAACTTAAAATCATCTCTCTTTATAGATTTTGCTAATTATTTCACGATTTTTAATAGAGAGATGTAAATCGAAAAAAGTAGCGTTAATATCATAAATATTAGATTTGTTAAGTTGAAGTTCTTTATCAAATCTGTTTCCACCTGTTTTAAGAGAACTAACTAATTACAATCTTAGACATGTTAGATATGCTAAAAATATCTCATTACTCCGGCTAGACGAATTGCACTGCATTCTAACTCTTTTATACTATCCTCGATACGTTTGTGGAATGACTTGCATGAAGAAATCGGAATCGCTAAATATTGATTTTCAAGTGTAAAGTACTTGTATTGTTTTTCAAAGCTCCACTAGTACTTGTCTACTATTTAAGTAGCTCGTATTCGTAAACTTTGTAACAATTTAAATTATAATGTATTCATAAATCACCTAAACGTGACATCACAATGTAAATGCGGCGATGAAAAAGAGGATGCAGAGCATTATTCTTTCAAATATAATCAGTATACCTCTCAAAAGCACGCAAAAGCGTACACTTTTTCATTCTATTTATCCATTGCATCCTTTGAGTGTCGATAAACTGTGGAATAGAAGAAAACGTGTTAAAATACCACGTAAACGATGTTAATGATTTTTTTTTGGAAGGGCAAACCTTTATAATGGACGCCAAGCCTTTCTCGAAATTGACGTTTACATACGTATAAAATTCAACCATCCATGTTTCCTTTTTTTCATGAAATAATCTTAATAATATAAATATCATTTAATTCTCAATTTATGTTTCTCCGTTTACTGTATGTTTTTAAAAAATAAATGTTTACTAGAATGACAACATATTCTTTAGCAAAATAAAAATTGATATTGAGCAATTATCAGTAGCCATATTATGTGCAGTGATGTTATCATTCTATAATATATGTCATCTTAACCCAATATATAGTGTTAAAACATCTTAAGATAACGACTTGGCCGATGTATATATGCTTATGTTGTCTTATGTTTGTTTAGATAATGAAAACAACATTCTTTGTCAATGATAGTTAAGGTGTAATAAACAAATATTTATTTATGTCAATATAGAATAAAAAGGCATGAGCATATACAAAGGTACTTGTCGACATGTTCATGTCGATATCTAGAAGATGTAATAAATTAAATTACCATAAGAGTTTTATTTATTAATTGCGACATACGTTTGAAGATATGCGACATTAACGAGGTAAGTGTCGGTATTGAATATAGATATAGAAATTGAACAGGAAAAGCAGCATTCAAGAACGACAGTCAACCGGATAGACACACACAGAAACAAAGAACAAATTTAAAGATAAATAAAAAGTCAACTAAGACATCACAAACACAAAAGGGATGAAGTCGCAATAAAGACACTAGAAGTCTACCGTCATATTTTGAATATTTGCTTTCGCGCGGTCATGGACACCGAGGACATGGACATTGAAAACAAGAATGTATCTTTATTTAATCTCTCTCTCTCTCTCTCTCTCTTTAACAGTTAACCCTAAATCATTTCAACAAACGCTTCTTCAAGAATGATTGACAATTAATTATTGAAACAATATCATTTGTATTAGGAGTGCATCTTTGTTGAAAAATATTATGATCTCTATTAATAAAAAAAATGTTAAGCAGCCTTGGAAATTCCAACAACTTGAAACAAGAGGCCGAAAAGGTCTTGTATCGCTCTACTTGTGTAAGACTGTATGGTGTGTCTGGTGGGAGTGGGTGAGGGTATAGAAGTCTTGTTCAAGTTTTCATTGATATAACCACTCTGATGAAGTTCGTAAAAGTGGTGTGGGAGAGAGATTAGGGCTGGTGTCAGAAGCAAAATTTATTATCCGATATTGGTGGTGTTCGAACTCGTTTGAGCTTTCACTGATATTAAGACTGAGTTTGGTAAAGATCAGAAGAAACATGAAAGTGCTAGAGCGCTGACACCAAAAGGTTTACGGACAACAGAACGTGGCATAAGAAAACGAAAACTAAAATCGTTAGGTACACAATTTGGAAATCTAATTACAATATTGTTTATTTATTTATTTATTTATTTATTTATTCATTCATTCGACCATGCATTAATTCATTCACAATGATGGTCAAGAAATGATTGAAGTGTCATAAGACATCTCTTAGTGCACAACATGCCTCTAGAAATTGAGGTTGTTTAAAACAATAACAAAATATCATGGTATCAGTCTTAAAAGGGTATGAAAGTGGACCTTTGAAAACAGCCGAACACGATAAATATGAAATATTGCAGTTTCGGTTTGATTGAGACTGTTCATGAACGGTAAACTTTTTATAATTCTTTTTTTTATAATTTTAGGTTAGCTTTCGACATGATAAGAAGTTGTGCACAATATGCTTCGAGAGAGAAAATGCCTTATTCATTGTCCCATGCGGGCATACATTTTGCATAGTTTGCGCAGTGCAGACACAGTCGACATCAAACATGTGCCCACATTGCCGCGGGAAAATGTTCTCTGCTTGATTTCAATATTTTCCGTGCCTTTCACTAAACTCGTTGAATTAAGTGAAATGGACTCCTATTACGTCGCTTGTTCGATTTTAGTTATGTTCATGGGATTGCAACCCCTACCTTCAAACGTTATAATTAGATCCTACTTGCTGAAATAAGCACACGGCGGGCGACACAAGTTTTTCGTGGAACACCTTCTAGTTCTAAATTTGTATTGCTATTATCAACCATACAAAATGCTGTAAAAACTGTTGGAGTATTTTGAATTCCACACTTTTATGTTTATTAATTAAGCTGCTGTTCCAACGGCATTGGTATATTGTTAGTCCCCTACCGGTGTGTAACCGGAGGGGACTTAAGGTTTGCACCCGTCCGTCCGTCAGTCCGTCCATCTGTCCCACAAATATGGATCCTGCGATTATGAAAAAAGTATTTAAACTGTTTTTATGAAACTTGGCATGTTGGTAGACGGTAATGTAGGTATTATGCATGTTATTTTATTTTGCTGATTTGAAAAAAAATATGGTTGCTATGGCAACGGAAACAGTAAGGATACACAAAATAT
>JAWPHD010025302.1:0-16727 GCA_037043455.1 Cyrtodaria siliqua
GCGTAAAAATCTAAGTTATCTCTGTGTTTCTCCTATTTCCCCGTACACGGATTACATCCCTTGGCAATGAAATGTCAACAAGTATCATTCTGCGGTCATAGAGTGCACGTTCTTTTCTGATGTGTGCATATCTGTTGAAGTGCGTATACATATGAAAAACTACGGTGGAACGCATTGTTGGCTTGTCATGGCTTGTACATGCAACTTCTGGGCTCACTTGAGGAAGCGATTTAACGTTGTGTCTTGATACAGGTATGCTGCATAATTATAACAATAGTCATATTAACAATCATAACAACACGCCAGATAATATTGTACAATATTCTATACGTATTACTATTATGAATAATAATCATATGGCCTATCAGATCGCGTAAAAATCTAAGGTTATCTCTGTGTTTCTCCTATTTCCCCGTACACGGATTACATCCCTTGGCAATGAATGTCAACAAGTATCATTCTGCGTGCCATAAAGTGCACGTTTCATTTCTGACGTGTGCATATCTGTTGAAAGTACGTATACATATGAAAAACTTACGGTGGAACGCATTGTTGGCTTGTCATGACTTGTACATGCAACTTCTGGGCTCACTTGAAAAGCGATTAACGTTGTGTCTTGATACAGGTTTGCTGCAATAATTATAACAATAGTCATATTAACAATCATAACAACAAGCCAGATAATATTGTACATATTCTATACGTATTACTATTATGAATAATAATCATATGTACTATCAGATCGCGTAAAAATCTAAGTTATCTCTGTGTTTCTCCTATTTTCCCGTACACGTATTACGTCCCTTGGCAATGAAATGTCAACAAGTATCATTCTGCGTGCCATAGAGTGCCCCTTTCATTTCTGACTTGTGCATATCTGTTGAAAGTACGTATACATATGAAAAACTTACGGTGGAACGCATTGTTGGCTTGTCATGGCTTGTACATGCAACTTCTGGGCTCACTTGAGAAGCGATTAACGTTGTGTCTTGATACAGGTATGCTGCAATAATTATAACAATAGTCATATTAACAATCATAACAACACGCCAGATAATATTGTACATATTCTATACGTATTACTATTATGAATAATAATCATATGGCCTATCAGATCGCGTAAAAATCTAAGTTATCTCTGTGTTTCTCCTATTTCCCCGTACACGGATTACATCCCTTGGCAATGAAATGTCAACAAGTATCATTCTGCGTGCCATAGAGTGCACGTTTCATTTCTGATGTGTGCATATCTGTTGAAAGTGCGTATACATATGAAAAACTTACGGTGGAACGCATTGTTGGCTTGTCATGGCTTGTACATGCAACTTCTGGGCTCACTTGAGAAGCGATTAACGTTGTGTCTTGATACAGGTTTGCTGCAATAATTATAACAATAGTCATATTAACAATCATAACAACAAGCCAGATAATATTGTACATATTCTATACGTATTACTATTATGAATAATAATCATATGGCCTATCAGATCGCGTAAAATCTAAGTTATCTCTGTGTTTCTCCTATTTCCCCGTACACGGATTACATCCCTTGGCAATGAAATGTCAACAAGTATCATTCTGCGTGCCATAAAGTGCACGTTTCATTTCTGACGTGTGCATATCTGTTGAAAGTACGTATACATATGAAAAACTTACGGTGGAACGCATTGTTGGCTTGTCATGGCTTGTACATGCAACTTCTGGGCTCACTTGAAAAGCGATTAACGTTGTGTCTTGATACAGGTTTGCTGCAATAATTATAACAATAGTCATATTAACAATCATAACAACAAGCCAGATAATATTGTACATATTCTATACGTATTACTATTATGAATAATAATCATATGGCCTATCAGATCGCGTAAAAATCTAAGTTATCTCTGTGTTTCTCCTATTTCCCCGTACACGGATTACATCCCTTGGCAATGAAATGTCAACAAGTATCATTCTGCGTGCCATAGAGTGCACGTTTCATTTCTGATGTGTGCATATCTGTTGAAAGTGCGTATACATATGAAAAACTTACGGTGGAACGCATTGTTGGCTTGTCATGGCTTGTACATGCAACTTCTGGGCTCACTTGAGAAGCGATTAACGTTGTGTCTTGATACAGGTATGCTGCAATAATTATAACAATAGTCATATTAACAATCATAACAACACGCCAGATAATATTGTACATATTCTATACGTATAACTATTATGAATAATAATCATATGGCCTATCAGATCGCGTAAAAATCTAAGTTATCTCTGTGTTTCTCCTATTTCCCGTACACGGATTACATCCCTTGGCAATGAAATGTCAACAAGTATCATTCTGCGTGCCATAGAGTGCACGTTTCATTTCTGATGTGTGCATATCTGTTGAAAGTGCGTATACATATGAAAAACTTACGGTGGAACGCATTGTTGGCTTGTCATGGCTTGCACATGCAACTTCTGGGCTCACTTGAGAAGCGATTAACGTTGTGTCTTGATACAGGTTTGCTGCAATAATTATAACAATAGTCATATTAACAATCATAACAACAAGCCAGATAATATTGTACATATTCTATACGTATTACTATTATGAATAATAATCATATGGCCTATCAGATCGCGTAAAGATCTAAGTTATCTCTGTGTTTCTCCTATTTCCCCGTACACGGATTACATCCCTTGGCAATGAAATGTCAACAAGTATCATTCTGCGTGCCATAAAGTGCACGTTTCATTTCTGACGTGTGCATATCTGTTGAAAGTACGTATACATATGAAAAACTTACGGTGGAACGCATTGTTGGCTTGTCATGGCTTGTACATGCAACTTCTGGGCTCACTTGAAAAGCGATTAACGTTGTGTCTTGATACAGGTTTGCTGCAATAATTATAACAATAGTCATATTAACAATCATAATAACAAGCCAGATAATATTGTACATATTCTATACGTATTACTATTATGAATAATAATCATATGGCCTATCAGATCGCGTAAAAATCTAAGTTATCTCTGTGTTTCTCCTATTTCCCCGTACACGGATTACATCCCTTGGCAATGAAATGTCAACAAGTATCATTCTGCGTGCCATAGAGTGCACGTTTCATTTCTGATGTGTGCATATCTGTTGAAAGTGCGTATACATATGAAAAACTTACGGTGGAACGCATTGTTGGCTTGTCATGGCTTGTACATGCAACTTCTGGGCTCACTTGAGAAGCGATTAACGTTGTGTCTTGATACAGGTATGCTGCAATAATTATAACAATAGTCATATTAACAATCATAACAACACGCCAGATAATATTGTACATATTCTATACGTATTACTATTATGAATAATAATCATATGGCCTATCAGATCGCGTAAAAATCTAAGTTATCTCTGTGTTTCTCCTATTTCCCCGTACACGGATTACATCCCTTGGCAATGAAATGTCAACAAGTATCATTCTGCGTGCCATAGAGTGCACGTTTCATTTCTGATGTGTGCATATCTGTTGAAAGTGCGTATACATATGAAAAACTTACGGTGGAACGCATTGTTGGCTTGTCATGGCTTGTACATGCAACTTCTGGGCTCACTTGAGAAGCGATTAACGTTGTGTCTTGATACAGGTTTGCTGCAATAATTATAACAATAGTCATATTAACAATCATAACAACAAGCCAGATAATATTGTACATATTCTATACGTATTACTATTATGAATAATAATCATATGGCCTATCAGATCGCGTAAAAATCTAAGTTATCTCTGTGTTTCTCCTATTTCCCCGTACACGGATTACATCCCTTGGCAATGAAATGTCAACAAGTATCATTCTGCGTGCCATAAAGTGCACGTTTCATTTCTGACGTGTGCATATCTGTTGAAAGTACGTATACATATGAAAAACTTACGGTGGAACGCATTGTTGGCTTGTCATGGCTTGTACATGCAACTTCTGGGCTCACTTGAAAAGCGATTAACGTTGTGTCTTGATACAGGTTTGCTGCAATAATTATAACAATAGTCATATTAACAATCATAACAACAAGCCAGATAATATTGTACATATTCTATACGTATTACTATTATGAATAATAATCATATGGCCTATCAGATCGCGTAAAAATCTAAGTTATCTCTGTGTTTCTCCTATTTCCCCGTACACGGATTACATCCCTTGGCAATGAAATGTCAACAAGTATCATTCTGCGGTCATAGAGTGCACGTTTCTTTTCTGATGTGTGCATATCTGTTGAAAGTGCGTATACATATGAAAAACTTACGGTGGAACGCATTGTTGGCTTGTCATGGCTTGTACATGCAACTTCTGGGCTCACTTGAGAAGCGATTAACGTTGTGTCTTGATACAGGTATGCTGCAATAATTATAACAATAGTCATATTAACAATCATAACAACACGCCAGATAATATTGTACATATTCTATACGTATTACTATTATGAATAATAATCATATGGCCTATCAGATCGCGTAAAAATCTAAGTTATCTCTGTGTTTCTCCTATTTCCCCGTACACGGATTACATCCCTTGGCAATGAAATGTCAACAAGTATCATTCTGCGTGCCATAAAGTGCACGTTTCATTTCTGACGTGTGCATATCTGTTGAAAGTACGTATACATATGAAAAACTTACGGTGGAACGCATTGTTGGCTTGTCATGACTTGTACATGCAACTTCTGGGCTCACTTGAAAAGCGATTAACGTTGTGTCTTGATACAGGTTTGCTGCAATAATTATAACAATAGTCATATTAACAATCATAACAACAAGCCAGATAATATTGTACATATTCTATACGTATTACTATTATGAATAATAATCATATGTACTATCAGATCGCGTAAAAATCTA
This sequence comes from Cyrtodaria siliqua, assembly GCA_037043455.1. NCBI lineage: Eukaryota > Metazoa > Mollusca > Bivalvia > Adapedonta > Hiatellidae > Cyrtodaria > Cyrtodaria siliqua. The sequence continues at coordinate 4,858 of JAWPHD010025302.1, forward strand.
AGTTATCTCTGTGTTTCTCCTATTTTCCCGTACACGTATTACGTCCCTTGGCAATGAAATGTCAACAAGTATCATTCTGCGTGCCATAGAGTGCCCCTTTCATTTCTGACTTGTGCATATCTGTTGAAAGTACGTATACATATGAAAAACTTACGGTGGAACGCATTGTTGGCTTGTCATGGCTTGTACATGCAACTTCTGGGCTCACTTGAGAAGCGATTAACGTTGTGTCTTGATACAGGTATGCTGCAATAATTATAACAATAGTCATATTAACAATCATAACAACACGCCAGATAATATTGTACATATTCTATACGTATTACTATTATGAATAATAATCATATGGCCTATCAGATCGCGTAAAAATCTAAGTTATCTCTGTGTTTCTCCTATTTCCCCGTACACGGATTACATCCCTTGGCAATGAAATGTCAACAAGTATCATTCTGCGTGCCATAGAGTGCACGTTTCATTTCTGATGTGTGCATATCTGTTGAAAGTGCGTATACATATGAAAAACTTACGGTGGAACGCATTGTTGGCTTGTCATGGCTTGTACATGCAACTTCTGGGCTCACTTGAGAAGCGATTAACGTTGTGTCTTGATACAGGTTTGCTGCAATAATTATAACAATAGTCATATTAACAATCATAACAACAAGCCAGATAATATTGTACATATTCTATACGTATTACTATTATGAATAATAATCATATGGCCTATCAGATCGCGTAAAATCTAAGTTATCTCTGTGTTTCTCCTATTTCCCCGTACACGGATTACATCCCTTGGCAATGAAATGTCAACAAGTATCATTCTGCGTGCCATAAAGTGCACGTTTCATTTCTGACGTGTGCATATCTGTTGAAAGTACGTATACATAATGAAAACTTACGGTGGAACGCATTGTTGGCATGTCATGGCTTGTACATGCAACTTCTGGGCTCACTTGAAAAGCGATTAACGTTGTGTCTTGATACAGGTTTGCTGCAATAATTATAACAATAGTCATATAACAATCATAACAACAAGCCAGATAATATTGTACATATTCTATACGTATTACTATTATGAATAATAATCATATGGCCTATCAGATCGCGTAAAAATCTAAGTTATCTCTGTGTTTCTCTATTTCCCCGTACACGGATTACATCCCTTGGCAATGAAATGTCAACAAGTATCATTCTGCGTGCCATAGAGTGCACGTTTCATTTCTGATGTGTGCATATCTGTTGAAAGTGCGTATACATATGAAAAACTTACGGTGGAACGCATTGTTGGCTTGTCATGGCTTGTACATGCAACTTCTGGCTCACTTGAGAAGCGATTAACGTGTGTCTTGATACAGGTATGCTGCAATAATTATAACAATAGTCATATTAACAATCATAACAACACGCCAGATAATATTGTACATATTCTATACGTATAACTATTATGAATAATAATCATATGGCCTATCAGATCGCGTAAAATCTAAGTTATCTCTGTGTTTCTCCTATTTCCCCGTACACGGATTACATCCCTTGGCAATGAAATGTCAACAAGTATCATTCTGCGTGCCATAGAGTGCACGTTTCATTTCTGATGTGTGCATATCTGTTGAAAGTGCGTATACATATGAAAAACTTACGGTGGAACGCATTGTTGGCTTGTCATGGCTTGCACATGCAACTTCTGGGCTCACTTGAGAAGCGATTAACGTTGTGTCTTGATACAGGTTTGCTGCAATAATTATAACAATAGTCATATTAACAATCATAACAACAAGCCAGATAATATTGTACATATTCTATACGTATTACTATTATGAATAATAATCATATGGCCTATCAGATCGCGTAAAGATCTAAGTTATCTCTGTGTTTCTCCTATTTCCCCGTACACGGATTACATCCCTTGGCAATGAAATGTCAACAAGTATCATTCTGCGTGCCATAAAGTGCACGTTTCATTTCTGACGTGTGCATATCTGTTGAAAGTACGTATACATATGAAAAACTTACGGTGGAACGCATTGTTGGCTTGTCATGGCTTGTACATGCAACTTCTGGGCTCACTTGAAAAGCGATTAACGTTGTGTCTTGATACAGGTTTGCTGCAATAACTATAACAATAGTCATATTAACAATCATAACAACAAGCCAGATAATATTGTACATATTCTATACGTATTACTATTATGAATAATAATCATATGTACTATCAGATCGCGTAAAAATCTAAGTTATCTCTGTGTTTCTCCTATTTTCCCGTACACGTATTACGTCCCTTGGCAATGAAATGTCAACAAGTATCATTCTGCGTGCCATAGAGTGCCCGTTTCATTTCTGACTCGTGCATATCTGTTGAAAGTACGTATACATATGAAAAACTTACGGTGGAACGCATTGTTGGCTTGTCATGGCTTGTACATGCAACTTCTGGGCTCACTTGAGAAGCGATTAACGTTGTGTCTTGATACAGGTATGCAATAATTATAACAATAGTTATATTAACAATCATAACAACAAGCCAGATAATATTGTACATATTCTATACGTATTACTATTATGAATAATAATCATATGTACTATCAGATCGCGTAAAAATCTAAGTTATCTCTGTGTTTCTCCTATTTTCCCGTACACGTATTACGTCCCTTGGCAATGAAATGTCAACAAGTATCATTCTGCGTGCCATAGAGTGCCCGTTTCATTTCTGACTGGTGCATATCTGTTGAAAGTACGTATACATATGAAAAACTTACGGTGGAACGCATTGTTGGCTTGTCATGGCTTGTACATGCAACTTCTGGGCTCACTTGAGAAGCGATTAACGTTATGTCTTGATACAGGTTTGCTGCAATAATTATAACAATAGTCATATTAACAATCATAACAACAAGCCAGATAATATTGTACATATTCTATACGTATTACTATTATGAATAATAATCATATGGCCTATCAGATCGCGTAAAAATCTAAGTTATCTCTGTGTTTCTCCTATTTCCCCGTACACGGATTACATCCCTTGGCAATGAAATGTCAACAAGTATCATTCTGCGTGCCATAGAGTGCACGTTTCATTTCTGATGTGTGCATATCTGTTGAAAGTGCGTATACATATGAAAAACTTACGGTGGAACGCATTGTTGGCTTGTCATGGCTTGTACATGCAACTTCTGGGCTCACTTGAGAAGCGATTAACGTTGTGTCTTGATACAGGTTTGCTGCAATAATTATAACAATAGTCATATTAACAATCATAACAACAAGCCAGATAATATTGTACATATTCTATACGTATTACTATTATGAATAATAATCATATGGCCTATCAGATCGCGTAAAAATCTAAGTTATCTCTGTGTTTCTCCTATTTCCCCGTACACGGATTACATCCCTTGGCAATGAAATGTCAACAAGTATCATTCTGCGTGCCATAGAGTGCACGTTTCATTTCTGATGTGTGCATATCTGTTGAAAGTGCGTATACATATGAAAAACTTACGGTGGAACGCATTGTTGGCTTGTCATGGCTTGTACATGCAACTTCTGGGCTCACTTGAGAAGCGATTAACGTTGTGTCTTGATACAGGTTTGCTGCAATAATTATAACAATAGTCATATTAACAATCATAACAACAAGCCAGATAATATTGTACATATTCTATACGTATTACTATTATGAATAATAATCATATGGCCTATCAGATCGCGTAAAAATCTAAGTTATCTCTGTGTTTCTCCTATTTCCCCATACACGGATTACATCCCTTGGCAATGAAATGTCAACAAGTATCATTCTGCGTGCCATAGAGTGCACGTTTCATTTCTGATGTGTGCATATCTGTTGAAAGTGCGTATACATATGAAAAACTTACGGTGGAACGCATTGTTGGCTTGTCATGGCTTGTACATGCAACTTCTGGGCTCACTTGAGAAGCGATTAACGTTGTGTCTTGATACAGGTTTGCTGCAATAATTATAACAATAGTCATATTAACAATCATAACAACAAGCCAGATAATATTGTACATATTCTATACGTATTACTATTATGAATAATAATCATATGGCCTATCAGATCGCGTAAAAATCTAAGTTATCTCTGTGTTTCTCCTATTTCCCCGTACACGGATTACATCCCTTGGCAATGAAATGTCAACAAGTATCATTCTGCGTGCCATAAAGTGCACGTTTCATTTCTGACGTGTGCATATCTGTTGAAAGTACGTATACATATGAAAAACTTACGGTGGAACGCATTGTTGGCTTGTCATGGCTTGTACATGCAACTTCTGGGCTCACTTGAAAAGCGATTAACGTTGTGTCTTGATACAGGTTTGCTGCAATAATTATAACAATAGTCATATTAACAATCATAACAACAAGCCAGATAATATTGTACATATTCTATACGTATTACTATTATGAATAATAATCATATGGCCTATCAGATCGCGTAAAAATCTAAGTTATCTCTGTGTTTCTCCTATTTCCCCGTACACGGATTACATCCCTTGGCAATGAAATGTCAACAAGTATCATTCTGCGTGCCATAGAGTGCACGTTTAATTTCTGATGTGTGCATATCTGTTGAAAGTGCGTATACATATGAAAAACTTACGGTGGAACGCATTGTTGGCTTGTCATGGCTTGTACATGCAACTTCTGGGCTCACTTGAGAAGCGATTAACGTTGTGTCTTGATACAGGTTTGCTGCAATAATTATAACAATAGTCATATTAACAATCATAACAACAAGCCAGATAATATTGTACATATTCTATACGTATTACTATTATGAATAATAATCATATGGCCTATCAGATCGCGTAAAAATCTAAGTTATCTCTGTGTTTCTCCTATTTCCCCGTACACGGATTACATCCCTTGGCAATGAAATGTCAACAAGTATCATTCTGCGTGCCATAAAGTGCACGTTTCATTTCTGACGTGTGCATATCTGTTGAAAGTACGTATACATATGAAAAACTTACGGTGGAACGCATTGTTGGCTTGTCATGGCTTGTACATGCAACTTCTGGGCTCACTTGAGAAGCGATTAACGTTGTGTCTTGATACAGGTTTGCTGCAATAATTATAACAATAGTCATATTAACAATCATAACAATAAGCCAGATAATATTGTACATATTCTATACGTATTACTATTATGAATAATAATCATATGGCCTATCAGATCGCGTTAAAATCTAAGTTATCTCTGTGTTTCTCCTATTTCCCCGTACACGGATTACATCCCTTGGCAATGAAATGTCAACAAGTATCATTCTGCGTGCCATAGAGTGCACGTTTCATTTCTGACGTGTGCATATCTGTTGAAAGTACGTATACATATGAAAAACTTACGGTGGAACGCATTGTTGGCTTGTCATGGCTTGTACATGCAACTTCTGGGCTCACTTGAAAAGCGATTAACGTTGTGTCTTGATACAGGTTTGCTGCAATAATTATAACAATAGTCATATTAACAATCATAACAACAAGCCAGATAATATTGTACATATTCTATACGTATTATTATTATGAATAATAATCATATGTACTATCAGATCGCGTAAAAATCTAAGTTATCTCTGTGTTTCTCCTATTTTCCCGTACACGTATTACGTCCCTTGGCAATGAAATGTCAACAAGTATCATTCTGCGTGCCATAGAGTGCCCGTTTCATTTCTGACTTGTGCATATCTGTTGAAAGTACGTATACATATGAAAAACTTACGGTGGAACGCATTGTTGGCTTGTCATGGCTTGTACATGCAACTTCTGGGCTCACTTGAGAAGCGATTAACGTTATGTCTTGATACAGGTTTGCTGCAATAATTATAACAATAGTCATATTAACAATCATAACAACAAGCCAGATAATATTGTACATATTCTATACGTATTACTATTATGAATAATAATCATATGGCCTATCAGATCGCGTAAAAATCTAAGTTATCTCTGTGTTTCTCCTATTTCCCCGTACACGGATTACATCCCTTGGCAATGAAATGTCAACAAGTATCATTCTGCGTGCCATAGAGTGCACGTTTCATTTCTGATGTGTGCATATCTGTTGAAAGTGCGTATACATATGAAAAACTTACGGTGGAACGCATTGTTGGCTTGTCATGGCTTGTACATGCAACTTCTGGGCTCACTTGAGAAGCGATTAACGTTGTGTCTTGATACAGGTTTGCTGCAATAATTATAACAATAGTCATATTAACAATCATAACAACAAGCCAGATAATATTGTACATATTCTATACGTATTACTATTATGAATCATAATCATATGGCCTATCAGATCGCGTAAAAATCTAAGTTATCTCTGTGTTTCTCCTATTTCCCCGTACACGGATTACATCCCTTGGCAATGAAATGTCAACAAGTATCATTCTGCGTGCCATAGAGTGCACGTTTCATTTCTGATGTGTGCATATCTGTTGAAAGTGCGTATACATATGAAAAACTTACGGTGGAACGCATTGTTGGCTTGTCATGGCTTGTACATGCAACTTCTGGGCTCACTTGAGAAGCGATTAACGTTGTGTCTTGATACAGGTTTGCTGCAATAATTATAACAATAGTCATATTAACAATCATAACAACAAGCCAGATAATATTGTACATATTCTATACGTATTACTATTATGAATAATAATCATATGGCCTATCAGATCGCGTAAAAATCTAAGTTATCTCTGTGTTTCTCCTATTTCCCCATACACGGATTACATCCCTTGGCAATGAAATGTCAACAAGTATCATTCTGCGTGCCATAGAGTGCACGTTTCATTTCTGATGTGTGCATATCTGTTGAAAGTGCGTATACATATGAAAAACTTACGGTGGAACGCATTGTTGGCTTGTCATGGCTTGTACATGCAACTTCTGGGCTCACTTGAGAAGCGATTAACGTTGTGTCTTGATACAGGTTTGCTGCAATAATTATAACAATAGTCATATTAACAATCATAACAACAAGCCAGATAATATTGTACATATTCTATACGTATTACTATTATGAATAATAATCATATGGCCTATCAGATCGCGTAAAAATCTAAGTTATCTCTGTGTTTCTCCTATTTCCCCGTACACGGATTACATCCCTTGGCAATGAAATGTCAACAAGTATCATTCTGCGTGCCATAAAGTGCACGTTTCATTTCTGACGTGTGCATATCTGTTGAAAGTACGTATACATATGAAAAACTTACGGTGGAACGCATTGTTGGCTTGTCATGGCTTGTACATGCAACTTCTGGGCTCACTTGAAAAGCGATTAACGTTGTGTCTTGATACAGGTTTGCTGCAATAATTATAACAATAGTCATATTAACAATCATAACAACAAGCCAGATAATATTGTACATATTCTATACGTATTACTATTATGAATAATAATCATATGGCCTATCAGATCGCGTAAAAATCTAAGTTATCTCTGTGTTTCTCCTATTTCCCCGTACACGGATTACATCCCTTGGCAATGAAATGTCAACAAGTATCATTCTGCGTGCCATAGAGTGCACGTTTCATTTCTGATGTGTGCATATCTGTTGAAAGTGCGTATACATATGAAAAACTTACGGTGGAACGCATTGTTGGCTTGTCATGGCTTGTACATGCAACTTCTGGGCTCACTTGAGAAGCGATTAACGTTGTGTCTTGATACAGGTTTGCTGCAATAATTATAACAATAGTCATATTAACAATCATAACAACAAGCCAGATAATATTGTACATATTCTATACGTATTACTATTATGAATAATAATCATATGGCCTATCAGATCGCGTAAAAATCTAAGTTATCTCTGTGTTTCTCCTATTTCCCCGTACACGGATTACATCCCTTGGCAATGAAATGTCAACAAGTATCATTCTGCGTGCCATAAAGTGCACGTTTCATTTCTGACGTGTGCATATCTGTTGAAAGTACGTATACATATGAAAAACTTACGGTGGAACGCATTGTTGGCTTGTCATGGCTTGTACATGCAACTTCTGGGCTCACTTGAAAAGCGATTAACGTTGTGTCTTGATACAGGTTTGCTGCAATAATTATAACAATAGTCATATTAACAATCATAACAACAAGCCAGATAATATTGTACATATTCTATACGTATTACTATTATGAATAATAATCATATGGCCTATCAGATCGCGTAAAAATCTAAGTTATCTCTGTGTTTCTCCTATTTCCCCGTACACGGATTACATCCCTTGGCAATGAAATGTCAACAAGTATCATTCTGCGTGCCATAGAGTGCACGTTTCATTTCTGATGTGTGCATATCTGTTGAAAGTGCGTATACATATGAAAAACTTACGGTGGAACGCATTGTTGGCTTGTCATGGCTTGTACATGCAACTTCTGGGCTCACTTGAGAAGCGATTAACGTTGTGTCTTGATACAGGTTTGCTGCAATAATTATAACAATAGTCATATTAACAATCATAACAACAAGCCAGATAATATTGTACATATTCTATACGTATTACTATTATGAATAATAATCATATGGCCTATCAGATCGCGTAAAAATCTAAGTTATCTCTGTGTTTCTCCTATTTCCCCGTACACGGATTACATCCCTTGGCAATGAAATGTCAACAAGTATCATTCTGCGTGCCATAGAGTGCACGTTTCATTTCTGATGTGTGCATATCTGTTGAAAGTGCGTATACATATGAAAAACTTACGGTGGAACGCATTGTTGGCTTGTCATGGCTTGTACATGCAACTTCTGGGCTCACTTGAGAAGCGATTAACGTTGTGTCTTGATACAGGTTTGCTGCAATAATTATAACAATAGTCATATTAACAATCATAACAACAAGCCAGATAATATTGTACATATTCTATACGTATTACTAATATGAATAATAATCATATGGCCTATCAGATCGCGTAAAAATCTAAGTTATCTCTGTGTTTCTCCTATTTCCCCGTACACGGATTACATCCCTTGGCAATGAAATGTCAACAAGTATCATTCTGCGTGCCATAAAGTGCACGTTTCATTTCTGACTTGTGCATATCTGTTGAAAGTACGTATACATATGAAAAACTTACGGTGGAACGCATTGTTGGCTTGTCATGGCTTGTACATGCAACTTCTGGGCTCACTTGAGAAGCGATTAACGTTGTGTCTTGATACAGGTATGCTGCAATAATTATAACAATAGTCATATTAACAATCATAACAACAAGCCAGATAATATTGTACATATTCTATACGTATTACTATTATGAATAATAATCATATGTACTATCAGATCGCGTAAAAATCTAAGTTATCTCTGTGTTTCTCCTATTTTCCCGTACACGTATTACGTCCCTTGGCAATGAAATGTCAACAAGTATCATTCTGCGTGCCATAGAGTGCCCGTTTCATTTCTGACTTGTGCATATCTGTTGAAAGTACGTATACATATGAAAAACTTACGGTGGAACGCATTGTTGGCTTGTCATGGCTTGTACATGCAACTTCTGGGCTCACTTGAGAAGCGATTAACGTTGTGTCTTGATACAGGTATGCTGCAATAATTATAACAATAGTCATATTAACAATCATAACAACAAGCCAGATAATATTGTACATATTCTATACGTATTACTATTATGAATAATAATCATATGGCCTATCAGATCGCGTAAAAATCTAAGTTATCTCTGTGTTTCTCCTATTTCCCCGTACACGGATTACATCCCTTGGCAATGAAATGTCAACAAGTATCATTCTGCGTGCCATAGAGTGCACGTTTCATTTCTGACGTGTGCATATCTGTTGAAAGTGCGTATACATATGAAAAACTTACGGTGGAACGCATTGTTGGCTTGTCATGGCTTGTACATGCAACTTCTGGGCTCACTTGAGAAGCGATTAACGTTGTGTCTTGATACAGGTTTGCTGCAATAATTATAACAATAGTCATATTAACAATCATAACAACAAGCCAGATAATATTGTACATATTCTATACGTATTACTATTATGAATAATAATCATATGGCCTATCAGATCGCGTAAAAATCTAATATATCTCTGTGTTTCTCCTATTTCCCCGTACACGGATTACATCCCTTGGCAATGAAATGTCAACAAGTATCATTCTGCGTGCCATAGAGTGCACGTTTCATTTCTGATGTGTGCATATCTGTTGAAAGTGCGTATACATATGAAAAACTTACGGTGGAACGCATTGTTGGCTTGTCATGGCTTGTACATGCAACTTCTGGGCTCACTTGAGAAGCGATTAACGTTGTGTCTTGATACAGGTTTGCTGCAATAATTATAACAATAGTCATATTAACAATCATAACAACAAGCCAGATAATATTGTACATATTCTATACGTATTACTATTATGAATAATAATCATATGGCCTATCAGATCGCGTAAAAATCTAAGTTATCTCTGTGTTTCTCCTATTTCCCCGTACACGGATTACATCCCTTGGCAATGAAATGTCAACAAGTATCATTCTGCGTGCCATAAAGTGCACGTTTCATTTCTGACGTGTGCATATCTGTTGAAAGTACGTATACATATGAAAAACTTACGGTGGAACGCATTGTTGGCTTGTCATGGCTTGTACATGCAACTTCTGGGCTCACTTGAGAAGCGATTAACGTTGTGTCTTGATACAGGTTTGCTGCAATAATTATAACAATAGTCATATTAACAATCATAACAACAAGCCAGATAATATTGTACATATTCTATACGTATTACTATTATGAATAATAATCATATGGCCTATCAGATCGCGTAAAAATCTAAGTTATCTCTGTGTTTCTCCTATTTCCCCGTACACGGATTACATCCCTTGGCAATGAAATGTCAACAAGTATCATTCTGCGTGCCATAGAGTGCACGTTTCATTTCTGATGTGTGCATATCTGTTGAAAGTGCGTATACATATGAAAAACTTACGGTGGAACGCATTGTTGGCTTGTCATGGCTTGTACATGCAACTTCTGGGCTCAATTGAGAAGCGATTAACGTTGTGTCTTGATACAGGTTTGCTGCAATAATTATAACAATAGTCAGATTAACAATCATAACAACAAGCCAGATAATATTGTACATATTCTATACGTATTACTATTATGAATAATAATCATATGTACTATCAGATCGCGTAAAAATCTAAGTTATCTCTGTGTTTCTCCTATTTTCCCGTACACGTATTACGTCCCTTGGCAATGAAATGTCAACAAGTATCATGCTGCGTGCCATAGAGTGCCCGTTTCATTTCTGACTTGTGCATATCTGTTGAAAGTACGTATACATATGAAAAACTTACGGTGGAACGCATTGTTGGCTTGTCATGGCTTGTACATGCAACTTCTGGGCTCACTTGAGAAGCGATTAACGTTGTGTCTTGATACAGGTTTGCTGCAATAATTATAACAATAGTCATATTAACAATCATAACAACAAGCCAGATAATATTGTACATATTCTATACGTATTACTATTATGAATAATAATCATATGGCCTATCAGATCGCGTAAAAATCTAAGTTATCTCTGTGTTTCTCCTATTTCCCCGTACACGGATTACATCCCTTGGCAATGAAATGTCAACAAGTATCATTCTGCGTGCCATAGAGTGCACGTTTCATTTCTGATGTGTGCATATCTGTTGAAAGTGCGTATACATATGAAAAACTTACGGTGGAACGCATTGTTGGCTTGTCATGGCTTGTACATGCAACTTCTGGGCTCACTTGAGAAGCGATTAACGTTGTGTCTTGATACAGGTTTGCTGCAATAATTATAACAATAGTCATATTAACAATCATAACAACAAGCCAGATAATATTGTACATATTCTA
>JAWPHD010025303.1:0-16725 GCA_037043455.1 Cyrtodaria siliqua
GAGATTATGTGAGATTGAGTAAATGCCTAATTAATCTCTTCTTAGATCTCTGGTTTCCTGTGCATTTACCCTATGTGATTGTCCCTGTGCTTTTTCCCTATGCCATTGTCCTGTAATAGGTGGCCGCCTTTGATCCACAGTCAAAGGTCACATGTAATCATCCCATTTTAAGATCAACCATCCATTAAGCGGTCAATAATTGATCATCTGTATATCGGATTAGCATGTTCTCCAATTATCCCCTGTTGGATTGACACGGTCAATCAGTGCTGATTAATAGAGCCTTCAGTAGACATTTCACATGTGTGAAAACATTGACAGTTATTTCATGGGTGATCATAACTGTAAATTCTCAGCCAATCAAATCGCTTTATTCGTCTACACCACAAAATGAGTAAATGACGTTTAATTGTGTTGACATAATATAGAAAATAAAAGCGATGTGTTTAAAGTACAAAGGAATTATTTGTTGGAATTAATCACTATTGTCTAACAATGGAAGGGACGATCATTTATGTGTCTGAACGAATGCAGAGGCGTCACATAATTTGCTACTTTCTTTAAAGAGACGAGAAAACAAATTATGCCAACTCGGAAGTGTTTAACCTTAGAGGAACATATCCACAATTAATCTGCTTGATACTGGGAAATCAGCAGGGATGTTGCAAATTAACTTTGTGTAGAACGTACGAAGGTTCGGAATCATGTTGCTGACATCAACGTCATCCGCCGACAACATTCATTAAAGCGAATAATTTTGGTTAAAAAATACATAAATGGATTTAAAATGTAATAAATAGATTATTTAAATTTAGGGAAATCCTTAATCGGAAGCATTACAACTTAGAGAATTACGCTAAGCAGTAAACTGAATAAAATCAAATTGTACACACTATGCTGAATAAATATTTGTGTACTAATTACTCTGTTTCCCCTATGTGCTGCGCCAACGCTAAGCACAAAAGAAGTGTGCAGACCAAATGGTTTATTTATAGCAAAGGTAATGTTTATGTAAACACAAGAGTTAAAAAGTCAGCATGCCCTTTTAGCGAAGCGTACGTTTCTAATCAGATTGTTTCTATTAACGGCTATTACATCAGGGGATTTCATGCACATTTGATGGTAATATTATACACAAACACCTGATACAAAGTCTCTATCATCTCCGTTAAGTTAACATAAGCATATTTTGACTTGAACTGTATATATTGCAGGTGGCGTTGTTGCGTCTGGACCATCTACTAACCAAGTGTCAGTTTAACATCATCTCTTTTGGCAGCACGTTTAAGAAGCTGTTTCCCTCGGCACAGAAATGTTCTAAGTTTTCTCGTGATATAGCAAGGGCATTTGTACAGGTTTGTTGTGTGTTCTTTTTTCCTTCTGGACAAAGTCCAGACAAGCTTTGTGATCATACCGAATAGTGGGTTATTTCCTCAAATCTGCTGGGTCTTAAAATTCTCTTTTGTTTATAGTGTTTTTAGACCGACGACATCCAGTCTGTCTGTCAGTAAACAATTGGTTTTTAGCTGTACTGGTCAAAGGTAGGGCTTATGCCATTGTCTGCTGTCCGTCCGTCCAACACTCTAGAACTTCATTTTGCATCCAAAATTGATCAAACTTGGCCAGAGTCTTAATATCCATAAGAGCTTGGACGAGTTGAAACCAATCAGTGTTAGATAATAAACACGAGAGTAATGGCCCTTAATTTTTTTATGAGGATCGTCTACCAACCTTTGGATCACCTTCCATATGTTTGTACAACAAAACTGTTGATAATTTTATCCGTATTTGGATTGAGAATTGACGTCCTTAATTCCAATCTCATTAAAATCAAACCCTTTATCACGCTACGATACCTACACTACTAAAGGATCTGACAACACTGCATTGGAGGTCATGTTGGATTGACCTTACGATTAGCCAATTCAGATTTCAGCCTACAGAATCGCTCGGTATAGACTGCTTCACTGCGCATGTCACGTTTCAGGCAAACGCTGTGGAGCAGTCTACGCTCTGTATTTAAAGAGACAATTTCCATAACTTTAAGCTTATAAAACACAAAGTAATTGCATTGACAAACATAACACACCAACCATTATTGAATATTTATTGAAAAAAAGCAACAAGACTGTTTGACGGAATTCAATAGCGGTACAAAAAAATGTTGTCTACATGTACCGCTTCGCCGCCTCGTGGGGTTGAACCCACACTAAATTTACACTCACGGGTAATAATAATAGAACGTCGCAATAGTCGGCTTCGCTGTCAACTGAGCTAAGTGGGCCAGACATAGTTAAGACATACTATTTAGAAAACTAATGTCGTAATAATCTCGGTAGAATACATACTTTTTAGATACTGTTCCGAATGTTTTCAAAGCACATGACGGCGCCCATGATTTTCTTTGTATTCTTGATGTAAAACATGCTATTTAGTGTATTTCTTAGAATTTATCGTGCAATCCACAGTAATAACACTGTGTAGAAGTCTATGTATTTCATGCGGTTTTCGTTTGTTCAGTTCACTCGAACATCATCTGAAGTGCATATGAAACATGCGATTTCATTGGTTGAAATCTTCTCATGAATATTGATAAGATGAAAGGTCGATCTGACGTGACCTCCTAGACAGTGTTGTCAGATCCTATAGCGGAGAGTATCAAAGCGTAATTAGGATATGATTTTAATGAAATTGCCTTAATTCATCCATATTGCCTTCAGTCATATTACATATTCAAAAATGAACTACAAAATTCAGGTACTGTACAAGTAGTTTTATTACATCATTAAGATACGTGTATCTGGTTACACATAATTATTATTTACACATAACAAAACAATTAATAGTTACATAGTGATATTTAATGGTCACTGTTTATTTCAAATATGTAAGAAGGCGTCCACATTCATATTTAATGGCTCACACTGTATTTCATATAGGTTAGAAATTGTCCACTTCCATATTTAATGGCTAACACTGTATTTCAGATAGGTTAGAAGTTGTCCACGTTCACTAATAAAACTGCGTGGTCCAGTGGTAGAGCGCCGAACTCCAGATCGAGAGGTCGTGGGTTCGATCCTCGCCGCGGCCACATTATTTTATCCTTGAGCAAGATAATTAATCCACATTGCTTAGTACTGGTTCTACCCAGGAAGCCATCGAGAGTGATTAATCTAAGTTGCAATAACTTGTTTCGCAATCGATATAAAATAAATATGTTTAAACTAAATAAAACTGTCACACATTATTTCATTACCTTTTTCTATTATATATATGGGTGCAACTTTTACATGGAGCTTTCAATTTTTCAAAAGTCAAATTCATCAAAATCTGTGTCTATCGACATTTTTAAGCTAAGGCTATCGTTATTGAGAAACTGCTTATGACGAAAATTGTCAAGAACACAATCAGATTTCAGAGTACTGCTCTAATAACAATCAGTACTGGTCAAGTAGTATTCACTAGTGTCCGGAGATGAGACCATAGTGACGTAATGATTCAAAATAGACCTGTAAGAGACATAGGCTGTATGTTAGCAGTAAAATTAAATATGTGAACAACTTCAGTTTTTGTGAAACAATTTATAATTCATCTTGAATTATAAATTGTTTGTGACATAATTGTGATAAGTGTGTTGTTAACAATGTAGTGTATTGCATATTCCCCTCCCCCCTTCCACCCACCCCTCCCCCACCCCAACCCAACCCTACCCACCCCAACTGTTATCAACTCTAAACACATTGTTACAATGTTTCTTAACCAGTTCCTACACCATGGTTGGAAAATACGGACACCTGGTAAAATAGGGACATTAACGAAAACGTGAATCATCATCATCCTTGGTATATTATTCTCAGTATTTTCACTGATTTTAATTTCATGTGGATCTTTCAGCATAGATCATAACAAACACTATGACAAACATAACACATAACAAACACTATGACAAACATAACACATAACAAACACTATGACAAAAATAACACATAACAAACACTATGACAAACATAACACATAACAAACACTATGACAAACATAACACATAACAAACACTATGACAAAAATAAAACATAACAAACACAATGACAAACATAACACATAACAAACACTATGACAAACATAACACATAACAAACACTATGACAAACATACACATATCAAACACTATGACAAACATAACACATAAATACTATGACAAACATAATGCATAACAAACACTATGACAAAAATAACACATAACAAACACTATGACAAACATAACACATAACAAACACTATGACAAACATAACACATAATAAACACTATGACATCAATTGTTGCTTTAGATGTAGCATCACAATCAGATCATCATCCACAATTTCTTCTCTTTTGGGTTGAGTTCCAGATATACTACATGTATATTGAAAAGTTCATTTTCAGATTTTAAAATTATGTTATTTTTTTTAATTTCATATAAACGTATGACATAATGCCTTTTTTTATTATTTTTTTTTAAACGGCTGTTTTATATATGCCTTTGAAAAGAAAAAATGTGTGAAATAAAAACGTCCGAGTTTTTCCCATAGTTATTTTTGGAAAGGAAAAATACGGACATCAATATTTACGACAGGGAAATTCAGACATCAAAGAAATCCAAGAATGTATAAAATATAGATTTTTTTTTAAATTTGAAATGTTGTGATAAGTAATAAAATCTGAACTTAAATCAATAAGACATGTTTAAAGGTAAATTTTGTTTGTTTTATAAAATAAATTTAAATTAGCCTTAAACATATTTATTTATCTATTCTTTAAAAACAAAACTATGTCTGCATTTTCTGTTTTTTTCCTTCCTGTCATCCCAATTTGTCCTACCTTTGTCCTACCTTTGTCCGTGTTTTCCCTGTTTTACCTCTTGAACTTTTTGTTAAAAATCTCAATATCTTGGGTTTTCTTGTGTTATGATGCAACAGAAAAGTGTCATAGAAAAGTTTTCCGATCAATGGGTATATAGAACGTGATCATGTATCGACAAACTAATGTATCGACCAACTGAGGTTGGTTATGACATGAGACAACACCAGTATGTATAATATGTCCGTATTTACCCGGATTACCCATAGGCGCTAAAGCAATAGCAAACTTACAAAAATTCAGTCTTGTTTTTAGGTACAATTAAATGAACTCTGTTCTAAATAGGGCTTGCACAGTATCACCAGATGATGGCCTGTCTTGATACACAGTATCACCAGATGATGGCCTGTCTTGATATTAATTTATATATTAATCAGGACATTCATTATCAGTCCAAATTACAAAACAGTGAATTTGAAGCCAAGTATTAGCCCTTCATTAACTGTGCCACAAGTGGAATATCGACTGTTTATGAACTGAAAGTCAACTCCTTCTGCTGACACACGAGACAGTCCTGATGTCCCATAATAACTTGAGCCCCCTGTAACAGACAGAACTATGTGATATTCCTGATTGGCCTGCAAATCTACACCATAAGACCCGGTGGCATTCTTAACTTCAACTTCACAAATATGTGCAGTGGTCTGGAATGTTAAATTGGATTCGGAAACAGAAAAGTCGATCCCTACCTTATCTTTCAGGGTTAAAGTAATGTCCAAAGTACGGTATACTGCACCATAAACACAAACACAGTCTAGCCTTATATCTTTGCTTGCTGTAAAAGCTATTGCATCTGTGTTGTCTTCATTATACCAGCCGCTTCCTTGCTGAGAGAATCTATTTATAGATCCCTGTTTCCTGTTGGAATCTGCTGCACTCAGATTGGCTAATGCTAATACTCTAGACCCTTTTTGCTCATTCTGCTGTGAACTTTCCCCCTTTCTGCCCCTAAATCCGGTTCCGACCTGTCCCATGGCAGTGGTAGTTGGCTGAATTGGCTCTTCAGTGAAATTTCCGAGAGACATCATGTTGTTCAGATTAGCTTCTATGGTTGGATCAATGTTGAACTTTATGGTTTTGTGCCTCACCTTGGACATTTCATCTCTTTCTTTTCCGGCATTTTCGGCACTTTCTTTACCTCGCTTTACGTCAACAAATAATTGCGACTCGTTACTTGCATCTGCAGACTCAATCTGGTTAAGTCCCATTTCCATGGACGTGATGATGGCATCACAAGTGCCGATGTCCTTCTGCATGCCAGCGTATAGACTCTTGTATCGCTTGTCCATCTCGTCAGTAGCAGATATCTGAAGTTTGTCCAGAATGTTATTCATTCTTTTATGAAAATCTTTAATGGTGGTCAGTCCTTCGTTTCTCTCCTTGGTTATTCTGGCCTGGTCTTTTTTTCGTGAAGATTTCAGTTGGGTCATATCACTCTTTACTTTCTCAAGGTCACTTTTTACATTTTTGAGTTCTGCACTTTTACTTATTCCTGTAGCTATATCTGCGATGTAGTCAAGATCTTCACATGACCTGAAATTAGATTTCAAAGTGATTAAAAACAAGAAGTGCACATAGCCCATAATTGTTTTATATGCAAAATATTTTTGATACTTGATTGTTAGCTCGACTGATCAGAGATCAGCAGAGCTTATGCCGTGGTGCGGTGTCCGTCGTCCGTCTGTCCGTCTGTCTGTCCGTCCGTAAACTTTTATTTGTAGCGACTACTCCTCTGAAACTACTGGATGGATATTCATGAAACTTTACAGAAATGTTGCCCATGAAGTCTAGTTGATCCTAGCAAAAATTCATGTTGATGTGAAATCCAAGATGGCCACCAAAGCTAAAAATAGATTTTTAAAATACAAGTTTGTAGCGACTACTTCTTGAAAACTCTAAGTGATATTGATATGGGACTTTTTCTAAAATGATCAGCATGACATGATGTTGGTCCTTGTCGAAAATCGTTTTGATTTGATGTTAAACATGGCTGCCAGTGGCCATCTTTGTTTACATAGAGTTATATAATGAAAACTTGTAGTGACTACTTCTCTGAAACTACTTGATGGATTTTCATGAAACTTCACAGGAATGGTGCTCTTGATGTCTAATTGATCCTAGCAAAATTTCAGGTCGGCCGGAAATTCAAGATGGCCGCCACGGCTAAAAATATATTTTCAAAATACAAGTTTGTAGCGACTTCTACTTGAAAACTATAAGTGATATTGATATGGGACTTTTTCTAAAATGATCAGCATGACATGATGTTGGTCCTTGTCAAAAATCGTTTTGATTCGATGTTAAACATGGCTGCCAGTGGCCATCTTTGTTTACATAGAGTTATAAAGTAAATACTTGTAGCGACTACTCCTCTGAAACTACTTGGCGAATTTTCACGAAACTTTACAGGAATATTGCTCTGAATGTCTAATTGATCCTAGCAAAATTTCAGGTTGGACGGAAATTCAAGATGGCCGCCACGGCTAAAAATAGATTTTCAAAATACAAGTTTGTAGCGACTACTTCTTGAAAACTATAAATCAAAATCAATCAGTAGAGCTTCAAGGTTATTGACCTCTTGTTATTTAAACACTACCTGTACTAAAAATAAACCATTTGGCCCTGCAAGCTATCTGTTTTATGCATAAGGACAGTATACATGGGACACAATGTAATATAGTACATTAGTTCACGAGTTTTCAAGATATTGCATTGAAACTATTTATTTGGCTTTGTTTGCACAATTTTGTTCTATTCAAATGATGTGATTGCATAAGTTTAAAGACGCAGGCTTCATAACCGCTGCTCCCAACTAAATTCCATTATGTTTATTTCTCTCTTCGGGGCATTTCATTTTATTAGATACTGGGACCATACGCTGTACGACATGGGGAATACGTTAAAGAAGGATAACTCCATGTCCACCGCCATATGCATGCCATCTTCGGGATGGTTAAAATTTTGTGCTGTTGATTTTATTAATATTGAGTTCTGCTCAACCCGGGGCAGTCTCAATCAAACCGAGACTGCAATATTTTGTATGTGTCGTGCTCGGCCATTTCCAAAGGTCCATTATCATACTCTTTTTTTATAGCACAGTGGCGTTGCTTGTGCAGTGTGGCGGCAGTAAAATGTCTCCCCGCGCTTGCAATCAGTACTGTTATTCATTCGATCTTTGGAGATTGCTGAGCCCGATACTTATAGTTAGTTATCGGTGGTACATTTTCAATTTCTTTTGTTTTCTTACATATTTTTTGATTCGGTGGTTCCACTACTCCGGCCGATAAAAGGCTCTGGGTATTTTTTAACGACTCATAGGATATGTTGTCTGCTTTTTATACGCAGGCTTCATAACCGCTGCTCCCAACTAAAGGGCGTGAGCGGTAGCTAGCATATTTTAACTAGAGGGCGTGAGCGGTACCTAGCATATTTCACTACCACTCATGAACAGTCTCAATCAAACCGAGACTGCAATATTTCGTATGTGTCGTGCTCGGCCGTTTCCAAAGGTCCATTATCATACTCTTTTCTAAACTTTGTCGTCTGTTTAGTTTTACGCTTTGAAAAAACTCATGGCGTTATGTTTGTTTTTCTGCCTAACTTGCCTTTGTTCAATCAATAATATTAATTATAAGAATTATATAATGGAAATTATTTTTTCGTATTACTAACTATTGATAATATTGCACCAATAATATATTTAATTATGCACCGCCACAAAAATGGTGCCGGCATATAGTGTTACCCTCGTCCGTCCATACATCCTTATGTCCTGTTTTAGCTCTACTGTCCGTCATCCGTCTGTCCGTCCGTCTGTCCGTCCGTAAACGTTTTTTGTAGCGACTACTCCTCTGCAACTACTGAATGGATTTTCATGAAACTTTACAGAAATGTTTCCCATGAAGTCTAGTTGATCCTAGCAAAAATTCATGTTGATCTGAAATCCAAGATGGCCGCCAAATCTGAAAATAATTTTTTGATAAACAAGTTTGTAGCGACTACTTCTTGAAAACTCTAAGTGATATTGATATGGGACTTTTTCTAAAATGATCAGCATGAAATGATGTTGGTCCTTGTCGAAAATCGTTTTGATTCGATGTGAAACATGGGTGCCAGCGGCCATTTTTGTTTACATTGAGTTATTTAGTAAAAACTTGTAGCGACTCTTCCTCTGAAACTACTCAACGGATTTCCATGAAACTTCACAGGAATGTTGCCCTTGATGTCTAAATGATCCTAGCAACATTTCAGGTTGGTCGGAAATTCAAGATGGCCGCCACTGCTAAAAATATATTTTCAAAAAACAAGTTTGTAGCGAGTACTTCTTGAAAACTATAAGTGATATTGATATGGGCCTTTTTCTAAAATGATCAGTATGGAATGATGTTGATCCTTGTCGAACATTATTTGATGCGACGTTAAACATGGCCGCCAGTGGCCATCTTTGTTTACATAGAGTAATATAATGAAAACTTGTAGCGACAACTCCTCTGAAACTACTTGACGGATTTTCATGAAACTTCACAGGAATGATGCTCTTGATGTCTAATTGATCCTAGCAAAATTTCAGGATGGCCTGAAATTCAAGATGGCCGCCACGGCTAAAAATATATTTTCAAAAAACAAGTTTGTAACGACTACTTCTTGAAAATTATGTGATATTGATATGCATCTTTTCCTAAAATGATCAGTATGACATGATGTTGATCCTTGTTGAAAATTATTTTGATTCGACATTAAACATGGCTGCTGCATCTTTGTTTACATAGAGTTATATAATGAAAACTTGTAGCGACTACTCCTCTGAAACTGCTCAACGGATTTTCATGAAATTTCACACGAATGTTGCTCTTGATGTCTTATTGATCCTAGCAAAACTTCAGGTTGGCCGGAAATTCAAGATGGCCACCATGCCTAAAAATAGATTTTCAAAATACAAGATTGTAGCGACTACTTCTTGAAAACTATAACTGATATTGATATGGAACTTTTTCTAAAATGATCAGCATGACATGATGTTGGTCCTTGTCAAAAATTATTTTGATTTGACGTTAAACATCTTTGTTTACATATAGTTATATAATGAAAACTTGTAGCGACTACTCCTCTGAAACTACTTGACAGATGTTCATGAAACTTCACAGGAATGCTGATCTAGCTATCAAACACATATCAATAAAGCTTCAAGGTTTGCACCCTATCGGTCCGTCTGTCCGTCCGTCCGTCCTTCCGAAATGCTTGTCCGGGCCATATGTTCAATACTATAAGACTTTGAGATATTAAACTTTTTATGTGGATACATCTTGGGATAGCGTTGTGTCGCGTACCAAAAAAAGGTCACTGTGACCTTGACCTGTGACCTCTGTCATAGAAAATGCTTGTCCGGACCGTATTTTCAATATTATAACACTTAGAGATACCAACCTTGATATTTGAATACATCTAGGGATAGTGGTGTGTCGCATACCAAAATAAGGTCACAGTGACCTTGACCTGTGCCTCTGTCATAGAAAATGTTTCGAAAATGCTTATCCGGGCCATATTTTCAATACTATAAGCCTTTGAGATACCAAACTTGGTATGTGGATACATCTTGGGATATTGGTGTGTCGCGTACCAAAATAAGGTCACTGTGACCTTGACCTGTGACCTCTGTCATAGAAAATGTTTCGAAAATGCTTATCCGGGCCATATTTCCAATACTATAAGCCTTTGAGATACCAAACTTGGTATGTGGATACATCTTGGGATATTGGTGTGTCGCGTACCAAAATAAGGTCACTGTGACCTTGAACTGTGACCTCTGTCATAGAAAATGCTTGTCCGGACTGTATTTTCAATACTGTAACACTTAGAGATACCAAACTTGGTATGTGAATACATCTTGGAATAGCGGTGTGTCTCGTACCAAAATAAGGTCATTGTGACCTTGACCTGTGACTTCTGTCATAGAAAAGGCTAGTCCGGACCGTATATTTTCAATACTATAACACTTGAAGATACCAAACTTGGTATGTGGATACATCTTGGGATAGCGGTGTATCGCGTACCAAATAAGGTCACTATGACCTTGACCTTGACCTGTGACCTCTGTCATAGAAAATGCTAGTCCGGACCGTATTTTCAATACTATAACACTTAAAAGATACCAAACTTGGTATGTGAATACATCTTTGTATAGCGGTGTGTCACGTACCAAAATAAGGTCATTGTGACCTTGACCTGTGACCTCTGTCATAGAAAATGCTTGTCCGGACTGTATTTTCAATAATATAACACTTAGAGATACCAAACTTGGTATGTGGATACATCTTGTGATAGCAGTGTGTCCCGTACCAAAATAAGGTCACTATGACCTGTGACCTCTGTCATAGAAAATGCTTGTCCGGACCGTATTTTCAATACTATAGCACTTAAAAGATACCAACTTGGTATGTGAATACATCTTTGTATAGCGGTGTGTCACGTACCAAAATAAGGTCATTGTGACCTTGACCTGTGACCTCTGTCATAGAAAATGCTTGTCCGGACCGTATTTTCAATAATATAACACTTAGAGATACCAAACTTGGTATGTGGATACATCTTGTGATAGCGGTGTGTCGCGTACCAAAATAAGGTCACTATGACCTGTGACCTCTGTCATAGAAAATGCTTGTCCTGACCGTATTTTCAATACTATAACACTTAGAGATACCAACCTTGATATTTGAATACATCTTGGGATATTGGTGTGTCGCGTACCAAAATAAGGTCACTGTGACCTTGTCCTGTGACCTCTGTCATAGAAAATGCTTGTCCGGACTGTATTTTCAATACTGTTACACTTAGAGGTACCAAACTTGGTATGTGAATACATCTTGGGATACTGGTGTGTCGCGCACCAAAATAAGGTCACTGTGACCTTGACCTGTGACCTCTGTCATAGAAAATGCTTGTCCGGACTGTATTTTCAATACTGTAACACTTAGAGATACCAAACTTGGTATGTGAATACATCTTGGAAGAGGGGTGTGTCGCGTACCAAAATAAGGTCATTGTGACCTTGACCTGTGACCTCTGTCATAGAAAATATTAGTCCGGACCGTATATTTTCAATACTATAACACTTAGAGATACCAAACTTGGTATGTGGATACATCTTGGGATAGCGGTGTATCG
This sequence comes from Cyrtodaria siliqua, assembly GCA_037043455.1. Taxonomy (NCBI): domain Eukaryota; kingdom Metazoa; phylum Mollusca; class Bivalvia; order Adapedonta; family Hiatellidae; genus Cyrtodaria; species Cyrtodaria siliqua. Next base: position 12,054 of record JAWPHD010025303.1, read on the forward strand.
TGTACCAAAATAAGGTCACTATGGCCTTGACCTTGACCTGTGACCTCTGTCATAGAAAATGCTTATCCGGGCCGTATTTTCAATACTATAACATTTAAAAGATACCAAACTTGGTATGTGAATACATCTTTGTATAGCGGTGTGACACATACCAAAATAAGGTCATTGTGACCTTGACCTGTGACCTCTGTCATAGAAAATGCTTGTCCGGACCGTATTTTCAATAATATAACACTTAGAGATACTGAACTTGGGATGTGGATACATCTTGGGATAGCGGTGTGTCGCGTACCAAAAAAAGGTCACTGTGACCTTGACCTGTGACCTCTGTCGTAGAAAATGCTTGTCCAGACCGTATTTTCAATACTATAACACTTAGAGATACCAACCTTGATATTTGAATACATCTTGGGATAGTGGTGTGTCGCATACCAAAATAAGGTCACAGTGCCCTTGACCTGTGACCTCTGTCATAGAAAATGTTTCGAAAATGATTATCCTGGCCATATTTTCAATACTATAAGACTTTGAGATACCAAACTTTGTATGTGGATACATCTTGTGATAGCGGTGTGTCGCGTACCAAAATAAGGTCACTATGACCTGTGACCTCTGTCATAGAAAATGCTTGTCCGGACCGTATTATCAATACTATAACACTTAAGAGATACCAAACTTGGTATATGAATACATCTTGGGATAGCAGTGTGTCGTGTACCAAAATAAGGTCACATTGACCTTGACCTGTAACCTCTGTCATAGAAAATGCTTGTCCGGACCGTATTTTCAATACTATAACACTTTGAGATACTGAACTTGGAATGTGGGTACATCTTGGGATAGCGGTGTGTCGCATACCAAAATAAGGTCACTGTGACCTTGACCTTGACCTGTGACCTTTGTCATAGAAAATGCTTTTCCGGACCGTATTTTCAATACTATAACACTTAGAGTTACCAAACTTGGTATGTGAATACATCTTGGGATAGCGGTGTGTCACGTACCAAAAAAAGGTCATTGTGACCTTGACCTGTGACCTCTGTCATTGAAAATGCTAGTCCAGACCGTATTTTCAATACTATAACACTTAAAAGATACCAAACTTGGTATGTGAATACATCTTTGTATAGCGGTGTGTCACGTACCAAAATAAGGTCATTGTGACCTTGACCTGTGACCTCTGTCATAGAAAATGCTTGTCCAGACTGTATTTTCAATAATATAACACTTAGAGATACCAAACTTGGTATGTGGATACATCTTGTGATAGCAGTGTGTCGCGTACCAAAATAAGGTCACTATGACCTGTGACCTCTGTCATAGAAAATGCTTGTCCGGACCGTATTTTCAATACTATAGCACTTAAAAGATACCAACTTGGTATGTGAATACATCTTTGTATAGCGGTGTGTCACGTACCAAAATAAGGTCATTGTGACCTTGACCTGTGACCTCTGTCATAGAAAATGCTTGTCCGGACCGTATTTTCAATAATATAACACTTAGAGATACCAAACTTGGTATGTGGATACATCTTGTGATAGCGGTGTGTCGCGTACCAAAATAAGGTCACTATGACCTGTGACCTCTGTCATAGAAAATGCTTGTCGGGACCGTATTTTCAATACTATAACACTTAGAGATACCAACCTTGATATTTGAATACATCTTGGGATATTGGTGTGTCGCGTACCAAAATAAGGTCACTGTGACCTTGTCCTATGACCTCTGTCATAGAAAATGCTTGTCCGGACTGTATTTTCAATACTGTTACACTTAGAGGTAACAAACTTGGTATGTGAATACATCTTGGGATACTGGTGTGTCGCGTACCAAAATAAGGTCACTGTGACCTTGACCTGTGACCTCTGTCATAGAAAATGCTTGTCCGGACCGTATTTTCAATACTATAACACTTAGAGATACCAACCTTGATATTTGAATACATCTTGGGATATTGGTGTGTCGCGTACCAAAATAAGGTCACTGTGACCTTGTCCTGTGACATCTGTCATAGAAAATGCTTGTCCGGACTGTATTTTCAATACTGTAACACTTAGAGATACCAAACTTGGTATGTGAATACATCTTGGAAGAGGGGTGTGTCGCGTACCAAAATAAGGTCATTGTGACCTTGACCTGTGACCTCTGTCATAGAAAATATTAGTCCGGACCGTATATTTTCAATACTATAACACTTAGAGATACCAAACTTGGTATGTGGATACATCTTGGGATAGCGGTGTATCGTGTACCAAAATAAGGTCACTATGGCCTTGACCTGTGACCTCTGTCATAGAAAATGCTTATCCGGGCCGTATTTTCAATACTATAACATTTAAAAGATACCAAACTTGGTATGTGAATACATCTTTGTATAGCGGTGTGACACATACCAAAATAAGGTCATTGTGACCTTGACCTGTGACCTCTGTCATAGAAAATGCTTGTCCGGACCGTATTTTCAATAATATAACACTTAGAGATACTGAACTTGGGATGTGGATACATCTTGGGATAGCGGTGTGTCGCGTACCAAAAAAAGGTCACTGTGACCTTGACCTGTGACCTCTGTCGTAGAAAATGCTTGTCCGGACCGTATTTTCAATACTATAACACTTAGAGATACCAACCTTGATATTTGAATACATCTTGGGATAGTGGTGTGTCGCATACCAAAATAAGGTCACAGTGCCCTTGACCTGTGACCTCTGTCATAGAAAATGTTTCGAAAATGATTATCCTGGCCATATTTTCAATACTATAAGACTTTGAGATACCAAACTTTGTATGTGGATACATCTTGTGATAGCGGTGTGTCGCGTACCAAAATAAGGTCACTATGACCTGTGACCTCTGTCATAGAAAATGCTTGTCCGGACCGTATTTTCAATACTATAACACTTAAGAGATACCAAACTTGGTATATGAATACATCTTGGGATAGCAGTGTGTCGTGTACCAAAATAAGGTCACATTGACCTTGACCTGTAACCTCTGTCATAGAAAATGCTTGTCCGGACCGTATTTTCAATACTATAACACTTTGAGATACTGAACTTGGAATGTGGGTACATCTTGGGATAGCGGTGTGTCGCATACCAAAATAAGGTCACTGTGACCTTGACCTTGACCTGTGACCTTTGTCATAGAAAATGCTTTTCCGGGCCGTATTTTCAATACTATAACACTTAGAGTTACCAAACTTGGTATGTGAATACATCTTGGGATAGCGGTGTGTCACGTACCAAAAAAAGGTCATTGTGACCTTGACCTGTGACCTCTGTCATTGAAAATGCTAGTCCAGACCGTATTTTCAATACTATAACACTTAAAAGATACCAAACTTGGTATGTGAATACATCTTTGTATAGCGGTGTGTCACGTACCAAAATAAGGTCATTGTGACCTTGACCTGTGACCTCTGTCATAGAAAATGCTTGTCCAGACTGTATTTTCAATAATATAACACTTAGAGATACCAAACTTGGTATGTGGATACATCTTGTGATAGCAGTGTGTCGCGTACCAAAATAAGGTCACTATGACCTGTGACCTCTGTCATAGAAAATGCTTGTCCGGACCGTATTTTCAATACTATAGCACTTAAAAGATACCAACTTGGTATGTGAATACATCTTTGTATAGCGGTGTGTCACGTACCAAAATAAGGTCATTGTGACCTTGACCTGTGACCTCTGTCATAGAAAATGCTTGTCCGGACCGTATTTTCAATAATATAACACTTAGAGATACCAAACTTGGTATGTGGATACATCTTGTGATAGCGGTGTGTCGCGTACCAAAATAAGGTCACTATGACCTGTGACCTCTGTCATAGAAAATGCTTGTCGGGACCGTATTTTCAATACTATAACACTTAGAGATACCAACCTTGATATTTGAATACATCTTGGGATATTGGTGTGTCGCGTACCAAAATAAGGTCACTGTGACCTTGTCCTGTGACCTCTGTCATAGAAAATGCTTGTCCGGACTGTATTTTCAATACTGTTACACTTAGAGGTACCAAACTTGGTATGTGAATACATCATGGGATACTGGTGTGTCGCGTACCAAAATAAGGTCACTGTGACCTTGACCTGTAACCTCTGTCATAGAAAATGCTTGTCCGGACCGTATTTTCAATACTATAACACTTAGAGATACCAACCTTGATATTTGAATACATCTTGGGATATTGGTGTGTCGCGTACCAAAATAAGGTCACTGTGACCTTGTCCTGTGACCTCTGTCATAGAAAATGCTTGTCCGGACTGTATTTTCAATACTGTAACACTTAGAGATACCAAACTTGGTATGTGAATACATCTTGGAAGAGGGGTGTGTCGCGTACCAAAATAAGGTCATTGTGACCTTGACCTGTGACCTCTGTCATAGAAAATGCTTGTCCGGACCGTATTTTCAATACTATAACACTTAAGAGATACCAAACTTGGTATATGAATACATCTTGGGATAGCAGTGTGTCGTGTACCAAAATAAGGTCACATTGACCTTGACCTGTAACCTCTGTCATAGAAAATGCTTATCCGGACCGTATTTTCAATACTATAACACTTAGAGATACTGAACTTGGAATGTGGGTACATCTTGGGATAGCGGTGTGTCGCATACCAAAATAAGGTCACTTTGACCTTGACCTTGACCT
>JAWPHD010025304.1:0-16723 GCA_037043455.1 Cyrtodaria siliqua
GTTCTGACGCATATATATTCAGTTCTTACGCATATATATTCTGTTCTTACACATATATATATTCAGTTCTTTACACATATATAATTCAGTTCTACACACATATATTTCAGTTCTTAACCATCTATATTCAGTTGCTTACACATATTTATTCCGTTCTAACACATATATATTTAGCTCTTACACATATATATTCAGTTCTTACACATATATATTCCGTTCTTACGCATATATATTTAGTTCTTACACATATATAATTCAGTTCTCTTACACAAATATATTCAGTTTCTTACACACATATATTTCCGATCTTAAGCATATGTATTCAGTTCTTACGCATATAGTATATTCAGTTCTTACACATATATATTTAGCTCTTACACATATATATTCTCAGTTCTTACACATATATATTCAGTTCTTACACATATATAATATAACCGTTCTAACACATTATATATTCAGGTATTACACATATATATATTCAGTTCTTACACATATATATTCCGTTCTTACGCATATATATTCAGTTCTTACACATATATATGCAGTTCTTACAAAAATATATTTCAGTTCTTACACATATATATTCAGTTCTTACGCATATATACTTTCAGCTTCTTACGCATATATTCAGTTCTTACGCATATATATATTCAATTCTTACGCATATATGTTCAGTTCTTACACATATATTCGATCTTACGCATATATATTCAGTTCTACGCATATATATTCAGTTTTTACACATATATATTCCGTTCTTACGCATATATATTCAGTTCTGAACACATATATACTTCAGTTCTTTACACAAATATATTCAGTTTCTTACACATATATATATTCCATTCTTACGCATATATTATTCCGTTCTACGCTATATATTCAGTTTCTACGCATATATATTCAGTTCTTACGCATATATTCAGATATTCAGTTCTTACACATATATATTCAGTTCTTACGCATATATATTCCGTTCTTACGCATATATATTTAGTTCTTACACATATATATTCAGTTCTTACACAAATATATTCAGTTCTTTACACATATATACTTTCCGTTCTTACGCATATATATTCAGTACTTACACTTATATATTCAATTCTTACACAAATATACTTCAGTTCTTACACATAGTATATTCCTGTTCTTACGCATATATATTGTCCCGTTCTAAAGCATATATATTCATTTCTTACGCATATATATTCAGTTCTTACGCATATATATTCAGTTCTTACGCATAATATATTCCGTTCTTACTCATATAGATTCAGTTCTTACGCATATATATTCAGTTCTTACGCATATATATTCAGTTCTTACGCATATATATTCAGTTATTACGCATATATTTTCAGTTCTTACAAATATATATTTAGCTCTTACATATATATATTCAGTTCTTTACACATTTATATTGAGTTCTTATTCATATATATTCCGTTCTAACACATATATATTCAGTTCTTACACATATATATTCAGTTCTTACACATATAATATTTCCGTTCTTACGCATATATATTCAGTTTTTACAAATATATATGCAGTTCTTACACAAATATATTTAGGTCTTACACACATATATATTCAGTTTCTTACGCATATTATCAGTTTCTTACGCATATATTCAGTTCTTACGCATATATATATTCAAATTCTTACGCATATATGTTTAGTTCTTCTTACACATATATTCCGATCTTACGCATATATATTCAGTTCTTACGCATATATTTTCAGTTCTTACACATATATATTCAGCTCTTACACATATAATATTCAGTTTCTTACACATATATATTCAGTTCTTTACACATATATATATAACGTTCTTAACACACTATATATTCAGGTATTACACATATATATTCAGTTCTTACACATATATACTGTCCGTTCTGTATCGCATATATATTCAGTTCTTACACATATATAATGCAGTTTCTTACAAAAATATATTCAGTTTCTTACACATATATATTCAGTTCTTACGCATATATATTCAGTTCTTTACACATATATATTCAGCTCTTACACATATATATTTCAGTTCTTACACATATATATTCAGTTTCTTACACATATATATATTCAGTTCTTACACATATATATTCAGTTCTTTCGCATATATATTTAGTTCTTACACATATATATTCAGTTCTTACTACAAATATATTCAGTTCTTACACACATATATTCCGATCTTAAGCATATATATTCAGTTCTTACGCATATATATATTCAGTTCTTATACACATTATATATTTAGCTCTTACACATATATATTCAGTTCTTTACACATATATATTCAGTTGTTACACATATATATATAACGTTCTAACACATATATATTCAGGTATTACACATAGTAAATATTCAGTTCTTACACATATATAGATTCCGTTCTTTACGCATATATATTCAGTTTCTTACACATATATATCTGCAGTTCTTAACACTTACACATATATATTCCGTTCTTACGCATATATATTCAGTTCTTACACATATATATGCAGTTCTTACAAAAATATATTCAGTTCTTACACATATATATTCAGTTCTTACGCATATATATTCAGTTCTTACGCATATATTCAGTTCTTACGCATATATATTCAATTCTTACGCATATATGTTCAGTTCTTACACATATATTCCGATCTTACGCATATATATTCAGTTCTTACGCATATATATTCAGTTTTTACACATATATATTCCGTTCTTACGCATATATATTCAGTTCTTACACATATATATTCAGTTCTTACACAAATATATTCAGTTCTTACACATATATATTCCATTCTTACGCATATATATTCCGTTCTAACGCATATATATTCAGTTCTTACGCATATATATTCAGTTCTTACGCATATATATTCAGTTCTTACACATATATATTCAGTTCTTACGCATATATATTCCGTTCTTACGCATATATATTTAGTTCTTACACATATATATTCAGTTCTTACACAAATATATTCAGTTCTTACACATATATATTCCGTTCTTTACGCATATATATTCAGTACTTACACTTATATATTCAATTCTTACACAAATATATTCAGTTCTTACACATATATATTCCGTTCTTACGCATATATATTCCGTTCTAAAGCATATATATTCAGTTCTTACGCATATATATTCAGTTCTTACGCATATATATTCAGTTCTTACGCATATATATTCCGTTCTAACTCATATAGATTCAGTTCTTACGCATATATATTCAGTTCTTACGCATATATATTCAGTTCTTACGCATATATATTCAGTTATTACGCATATATATTCAGTTCTTACAAATATATATTTAGCTCTTACATATATATATTCAGTTCTTACACATTTATATTGAGTTCTTATTCATATATATTCCGTTCTAACACATATATATTCAGTTCTTACACATATATATTCAGTTCTTACACATATATATTCCGTTCTTACGCATATATATTCAGTTTTTACAAATATATATGCAGTTCTTACACAAATATATTCAGGTCTTACACATATATATTCAGTTCTTACGAATATATAGAGTTCTTTACGCATATATTCAGTTCTTACGCATATATATTCAATTCTTACGCATATATGTTTAGTTCTTACACATATATTCCGATCTTACGCATATATATTCAGTTCTTACGCATATATTTTCAGTTCTTACACATATATATTCAGCTCTTACACATATATATTCAGTTCTTACACATATATATTCAGTTCTTACACATATATATATAACGTTCTAACACATATATATTCAGGTATTACACATATATATTCAGTTCTTACACATATATATTCCGTTCTTACGCATATATATTCAGTTCTTACACATATATATGCAGTTCTTACAAAAATATATTCAGTACTTACACATATATATTCAGTTCTTACGCATATATATTCAGTTCTTACGCATATATTCAGTTGTTTTTTTTTGTTTTTGATATATGAACCAACTTAATGCCGGTATCATACGACAACTGCATTGACTTTAATATCAACAATTGCCGCAATGTTATGGGCCGCTTACCTCTCAAATTATTATCTACTTTCGCCTAGGAGTCCAATACTCCACGGCGAGAATAAACTCTGTCTCTAGTCCATCTACTGTCATGTGTCTTTTGTATATATAGTAAGTCTCAGTTGCGCATCTGATGGTATAATACCACTTACAATTTGACATTTTATAACTTTTAATGTTAGACAAAAATAATATCATATAAACTCTGTCTTTTTATTTTAATGGATGTAATTAGAATTACGAAACCATGTGTAATGGGCATATCTTTATTTCATTTAAAAAAATATATAGGTATATATCGTGGTTACATCAAATATTGACTGTATACAAACTATAGATATTACATATAAAATAACAGATATACTTTATTAGCTTATCTGTTTGAACCATTTGAAACAAATATAATCTATCAAGTTTGAGCGCTCAACTTAAAATAGAACTTATTACATTTGTCGTTTCAGTTTGTCGGTGACAATATTATCAAAGCAAGTTTTTGAAAAGGAAGACTCTAGCTAGCGTTAGCTAAACTCCTTAGAATATATCAATTCTGTTAGACTCATTTAATTAGCATTGATATCCTTGGGAAATATCACTGGCAGTTTAAAGCTTTAGTTCGACGTCGAAACCCTCACTGCTCATGCTAATTTACAATTATAAAAATGTTATCATAGTGAAAAACTGAAACGTCGGTTATAGTGAGTGACATATCATACATATATATAAATATATAAAATATACAATCATATAGTTCTAAACAAGAAAGGGTAGAGATATCATATATAAATAAATGCAATTTAAAAACGATGATATATTCTAAATGCAAATAAAAACAATGATATATCTTCTAAAGCTGGCGATTCGAAAGTTCTATACGTGTACTCTGCCTTTTAATGAATTGTTGGGTTTCTGAAATCCGGTTATGTCACGAATGTCGTAAAAAATAATAAATAAATCTGAAGTTATAAAAGCTGTAAAAATTGATAAATCTGAAGTTATAAAATTATCCTTACCTTTATAAAGCTGATACATATGTTGTTTATCTTTCAAGTTATAATCTCAATTATTTTCACTTTTATGTCCAGAATATCATACACGTCTAAACGGTTAGGCACGTGAGCGGAGAATGACAAAACGTTTTTACATATTATCTTTGAATGGTGTGAACCGAACGCACGGGACATCCATTACTTTTTGAAAAAATGCAATTTAATCATGTTATTTATTCCGTTTATTTGGTAGCGCACTTGGTTGTAAGATATTGTCTTAAGATATAATGAGTGTTTTTTTATTTATAAAATTGCAATTTATTCCGTATATCCGTGACACACTCAGCTGGCGCATAAAGTACGGATGAAGCTAGAGTGTAATAAAAATGCAATGTATATGTGTCTATGATGCATCACGCATTTGTTATGTGTCACTGTTATGTGTTACAGTTATGTGTCACTGTTATGTGTTACAGTTATGTGTTTACAGCGCAGGTCATGTGGCACATAATAGTATGATGAATATTTGTGTCTAATGATGCATCACGCATGTGTTATGAGTTACTGTTATGTGTTACAATTATGTGTCTACAGTTGTATGTTACAAGTATGTGTTTATAGCGCAGGTCATGTTGCACATAATATCTTGATAAATATATGTGTCTATGATGCATCACGCATGTAAGCTAAATACATTATTAAACACAATATTAAACTATTTACTCTTTCTGAAATTTCATGACCTATCATGTCACTATACCATTTTTTGATGTGACGTAACATATCATAAATAAGTACGCCTTATCTCTGGTTTGCAACAGCTTTATTCTGTTCATCTAGAAATTATCTTAACTTGGATGACTTTGTTTAACATTAATATCAGGACGATCTGACGCATCATGCTATAAAAACATGTACGCTTTATGCCAGTTGTTATGTAATAATGTTATTTCTAATATAAAACAAAATGTATGGTGTATTGTATAAGCTATCAAAATACTTACTTTTTCTTAAATGTCATACCTATCATGTTACAATACCATTTATTTGATGTGACGTAGCATTGTCATCAAGTACGCCTTATCTCTGGTTTGCAACAAAAATATTATGTTAATTAGAAAAATTTTCATACCTATTATGTCACAATACCATTTATTTGATGTGACGTAGCATTGTAATCAAGTACGCCTTATCTCTGGTTTGCAACACAATTATTATGTTAATTAGAAAAGTGTCATACCTATCATGTTACAATACCATTTATTTGATGTGACGTAGCATTGTAATCAAGTACGCCTTATCTCTGGTTTGTAACAAAACTATTATGTTAATAAGAAAAGTTTCATACCTATCTTGTTACAATACCATTTATTTGATGTGACGTAGCATTGTAATCAAGAACGCCTTATCTCTGGTTTGCAACAAAAATATTATGTTAATTAGAAAAAAGTCATACCTATTATGTCACAATACCATTTATTTGATGTGACGTAGCATTGTAATCAAGTACGCCTTATCTCTGGTTTGCAACACAACTATTATGTTAATTAGAAATAAACAATGTTTGTATTTCATGCTATACATGTTTCTAATCTGTCTTAACCTGCTTGACTTACATGATAAATATATATGTCTGTGCTGCATCACGTATGTGTTATGTGTTACTGTTATGTATAACAGTTATGTTTTTACAGCGCAGGTCATGTGGCACATAATATTATGATAAATATTTGTGTCTATGATGCATCACGCATGTTTTACGTGTTATTGTTATGTGTTATAGCTATGTGTTTATAGCGTAGGTCATGTGGCACATAATATTATGATAAATATTTGTGTCTATGATGCATCACGCGTGTGCTATGTGTTACCGCTATGTGTTACGGCTATGTGTTTACAGCGCAGGTCATGTGGCACACAATATCATGATAAATATTTGTGTCTATGATGCATCACGCATGTAAGCTAAATACATTTATCTATCTCTAATTTTCTTTTGTAAGAGATGTCTATAATGGTTTGTTTACATTGTTCGATTTTGTTTATGTGTAAAACGTATTATTTGTTAAAACTGTGAAAATCATAGGAGAAATCATTTATCATTTTTGTATCACCATTCTTATAAACAAATATAGAATCATGGTTTATTGCTTCGTGCATTAATCTTCCATAATGTATATTTGCTATTCGTCTGGCGCTTCTATATTCTTTAAAGGCGCTCGTACACGTATATATATCTTTGATGTCTTTTAATTATAATTATTTCAAAGTTGTTAAAATACTAATATTTCAGAGAGTCTTATATTGTATATAGCGTTTTATATGTATGAGTATATATACATATATGCTTATTTCTTTGTTATATAGCGTTTTTATATATATTTAATTATTATTATGACTATACCTTGCGTAAAGGTGTATATCGTAGTAACAAAGAAGTATCTATGTTTTTATCGCGAGTTATTCCATGTCGAAGCTGCTATCATCAATTGACCATATATCTTGTCTGCCAGAGCCGTGAACTTTATAATGGTCTGTAATGGCGGTGTTATATTCCCCAAACGGTCGTAACCTGGATGACACGTGATTGTTGAAGTTTTTTTATCGTGGTAATGATATGGCAATTTAATATTTTGTATTATATTCTACAAAATGTTTACTAAGATATGCTCTGTTACATAAAACACTTTATTATTATTAATATTAATATTTGAAAGAGTATATACTCTTGTCTTTTTTTATATCCAGAATGATTAGCGCTTTTATATGTTGTGTCTCTGTTGACCTTTTTTGATCGTTTACCTGTGGAAGATACAGTATTACGTTGTATGTTTGACCTAGTGGAACTGTGATTATAACACAATGTCATGTATATACATGCGTACATGCATGTATACGTTAAAATTACCCTCATGCATGCCGACATATATATATACATTCATATATAAAGGGTTATATTGCTACGCGTGAGACATTTGAATTAGCGTTTTTTATTTTTTACCGTCTATACTTAAAATGAAAATAATGATATATATGACATTTATCGTGAGATGTAACCATGATACGCGGTTTTTTATTTTTGTCAAAATGATTTATCTGGATCATCTATCTATGTTATGGCATGATACCACCGTCATCGTAGTGTATGCATTTGAGTCAGCTAGACAACACAAAAACATTGACCAGCCGATCTACTGGGTTTGGAAATTCATGTTTTTGATATATGAACCAACTTAATGCCGGTATCATACGACAACTGCATTGACTTTAATATCAACAATTGCCGCAATGTTATGGGCCGCTAACCTCTCAAATTATTATCTACTTTCGCCTAGAAGTCCAATACTCCACGGCGAGAATAAACTCTGTCTCTAGTCCATCTACTGTCATGTGTCTTTTGTATGTATAGTAAGTCTCAGTTGCACATCTGATGGTATAATACCACTTACAATTTGACATTTTATAACTTTTAAAGTTAGACAAAAATAATATCATATAAACTCTGTCTTTTTATTTTAATGGATGTAATTAGAATTACGAAACCATGTGTAATGGGCATATCTTTATTTCATTTAAAAAAATATATAGGTATATATCGTGGTTACATCAAATATTGACTGTATACAAACTATAGATATTACATATAAAATAACAGATATACTTTATTAGCTTATCTGTTTGAACCATTTGAAACAAATATAATCTATCAAGTTTGAGCGCTCAACTTAAAATAGAACTTATTACATTTGTCGTTTCAGTTTGTCGGTGACAATATTATCAAAGCAAGTTTTTGAAAAGGAAGACTCTAGCTAGCGTTAGCTAAACTCCTTAGAATATATCAATTCTGTTAGACTCATTTAATTAGCATTGATATCCTTGGGAAATATCACTGGCAGTTTAAAGCTTTAGTTCGACGTCGAAACCCTCACTGCTCATGCTAATTTACAATTATAAAAATGTTATCATAGTGAAAAACTGAAACGTCGGTTATAGTGAGTGACATATCATACATATATATAAATATATAAAATATACAATCATATAGTTCTAAACAAGAAAGGGTAGAGATATCATATATAAATAAATGCAATTTAAAAACGATGATATATTCTAAATGCAAATAAAAACAATGATATATCTTCTAAAGCTGGCGATTCGAAAGTTCTATACGTGTACTCTGCCTTTTAATGAATTGTTGGGTTTCTGAAATCCGGTTATGTCACGAATGTCGTAAAAAATAATAAATAAATCTGAAGTTATAAAAGCTGTAAAAATTGATAAATCTGAAGTTATAAAATTATCCTTACCTTTATAAAGCTGATACATATGTTGTTTATCTTTCAAGTTATAATCTCAATTATTTTCACTTTTATGTCCAGAATATCATACACGTCTAAACGGTTAGGCACGTGAGCGGAGAATGACAAAACGTTTTTACATATTATCTTTGAATGGTGTGAACCGAACGCACGGGACATCCATTACTTTTTGAAAAAATGCAATTTAATCATGTTATTTATTCCGTTTATTTGTTAGCGCACTTGGTTGTAAGATATTGTCTTAAGATATAATGAGTGTTTTTTTATTTATAAAATTGCAATTTATTCCGTATATCCGTGACACACTCAGCTGGCGCATAAAGTACGGATGAAGCTAGAGTGTAATAAAAATGCAATGTATATGTGTCTATGATGCATCACGCATTTGTTATGTGTCACTGTTATGTGTTACAGTTATGTGTCACTGTTATGTGTTACAGTTATGTGTTTACAGCGCAGGTCATGTGGCACATAATAGTATGATGAATATTTGTGTCTAATGATGCATCACGCATGTGTTATGAGTTACTGTTATGTGTTACAATTATGTGTCTACAGTTGTATGTTACAAGTATGTGTTTATAGCGCAGGTCATGTTGCACATAATATCTTGATAAATATATGTGTCTATGATGCATCACGCATGTAAGCTAAATACATTATTAAACACATTATTAAACTATTTACTCTTTCTGAAATTTCATGACCTATCATGTCACTATACCATTTTTTGATGTGACGTAACATATCATAAATAAGTACGCCTTATCTCTGGTTTGCAACAGCTTTATTCTGTTCATCTAGAAATTATCTTAACTTGGATGACTTTGTTTAACATTAATATCAGGACGATCTGACGCATCATGCTATAAAAACATGTACGCCTTATGCCAGTTGTTATGTAATAATGTTATTTCTAATATAAAACAAAATGTATGGTGTATTGTATAAGCTATCAAAATACTTACTTTTTCTTAAATGTCATACCTATCATGTTACAATACCATTTATTTGATGTGACGTAGCATTGTCATCAAGTACGCCTTATCTCTGGTTTGCAACAAAAATATTATGTTAATTAGAAAAATTTCATACCTATTATGTCACAATACCATTTATTTGATGTGACGTAGCATTGTAATCAAGTACGCCTTATCTCTGGTTTGCAACACAATTATTATGTTAATTAGAAAAGTGTCATACCTATCATGTTACAATACCATTTATTTGATGTGACGTAGCATTGTAATCAAGTACGCCTTATCTCTGGTTTGTAACAAACTATTATGTTAATAAGAAAAGTTTCATACCTATCTTGTTACAATACCATTTATTTGATGTGACGTAGCATTGTAATCAAGAACGCCTTATCTCTGGTTTGCAACAAAAATATTATGTTAATTAGAAAAAAGTCATACCTATTATGTCACAATACCATTTATTTGATGTGACGTAGCATTGTAATCAAGTACGCCTTATCTCTGGTTTGCAACACAACTATTATGTTAATTAGAAATAAACAATGTTTGTATTTCATGCTATACATGTTTCTAATCTGTCTTAACCTGCTTGACTTACATGATAAATATATATGTCTGTGCTGCATCACGTATGTGTTATGTGTTACTGTTATGTATAACAGTTATGTTTTTACAGCGCAGGTCATGTGGCACATAATATTATGATAAATATTTGTGTCTATGATGCATCACGCATGTTTTACGTGTTATTGTTATGTGTTATAGCTATGTGTTTATAGCGTAGGTCATGTGGCACATAATATTATGATAAATATTTGTGTCTATGATGCATCACGCGTGTGCTATGTGTTACCGCTATGTGTTACGGCTATGTGTTTACAGCGCAGGTCATGTGGCACACAATATCATGATAAATATTTGTGTCTATGATGCATCACGCATGTAAGCTAAATACATTTATCTATCTCTAATTTTCTTTTGTAAGAGATGTCTATAATGGTTTGTTTACATTGTTCGATTTTGTTTATGTGTAAAACGTATTATTTGTTAAAACTGTGAAAATCATAGGAGAAATCATTTATCATTTTTGTATCACCATTCTTATAAACAAATATAGAATCATGGTTTATTGCTTCGTGCATTAATCTTCCATAATGTATATTTGCTATTCGTCTGGCGCTTCTATATTCTTTAAAGGCGCTCGTACACGTATATATATCTTTGATGTCTTTTAATTATAATTATTTCAAAGTTGTTAAAATACTAATATTTCAGAGAGTCTTATATTGTATATAGCGTTTTATATGTATGAGTATATATACATATATGCTTATTTCTTTGTTATATAGCGTTTTTATATATATTTAATTATTATTAGACTATACCTTGCGTATAAAGGTGTATATCGTAGTAACAAAGAAGTATCTATGTTTTTATCGCGAGTTATTCATGTCGAAGCTGCTATCATCAATTGACCATATATCTTGTCTGCCAGAGCCGTGAACTTTATAATGGTCTGTAATGGCAGGTGTTATATTCCCCAAACGGTGCGTAACCTGGATGACACGTGATTGTTGAAGTTTTTTTATCGTGGTAATGATATGGCAATTTAATATTTTGTATTATATTCTACAAAAATGTTTACTAAGATATGCTCTGTTACATAAAACACTTTATTATTATTAATATTAATATTGAAAGAGTATATACTCTTGTCTTTTTTTATATCCAGAATGATTAGCGCTTTTATATGTTGTGTCTCTGTTGACCTTTTTTTGATCGTTTACCTGTGGAAGATACAGTATTACGTTTGTATGTTTGACCTAGTGGAAACTGTGATTATAACAAAAATGTCATGTATATACATGCGTACATGCATGTATACGTTAAATTACCCTCATGCATTGCCGACATATATATATAATACATTCATATATATAAGGGTTATATTGCTACGCGTGAGACATTTGAATTAGCGTTTTTTATTTTTTACCGTCTATACTTAAAATGAAAATAATGATATATATGACATTTATCGTGAGATGTAACCATGATACGCGGTTTTTTATTTTTGGTCAAAATGATTTATCTGGATCATCTATCTATGTTATGGCATGATACCTCACCGTCATCGTAGTGTATGCATTTGAGTCAGCTAGACAAACAACAAAAACATTGACACAGCTCGATCTACATCTGGGTTTGTGAAATTCATGTTTTTGATATATGAAACCAACTTAATGCCGGTATCATACGACAACTGCATTGACTTTAATATCAACAATTGCCGCAATGTTATGGCGCCGCTATACCTCTACGTCAAATTATTATCTACTTTCGCCTAGGAGTCCAATACTCCACGGCGAGAATAAACTCTGTCTCTCTAGTCCATCTACTGTCATGTGTCTTTCTGTATGTATAGTAAGTCTCAGTTGCGCATCTGATGGTATACTACCACTATACAATTTGACATTTTATAACTTTTAATGTTTAGACAAAAATAATATCATATAAACTCTGTCTTTTTATTTTAATGGATGTAATTAGAAATTACGAAACCTCTGTGTAAATGGGCATATCTTTATTTCATTTAAAAAAATATATAGTGTATACTATCGTGGTTACATCAAATTATTGACTGTATACAAATCTATAGATATTACATATAAAATGAACAGATATACTTTATTAGCTTATCTGTTTGAACCATTTTGAAACAAATATAATCTAATCAGTTTGAGTCGCTCAACTAAAATAGAACTTATTACATTTGTCGTTTCAGTTTGTCGGTGACATATATTATCAAAAGCAAGTTTTTGAAAAGGAAGACTCTAGCTAGCGTTAGCTAAACTCCTTAGAATATATCAATTCTGTTAGACTCATTTAATTAGCATTGATATCCTTGTGGAAATATCACTGGCAGTTTAAAGCTTTAGTTCGACGTCGAAACCCTCACTCTCATCATGCTAATTTACAATTATAAAAATGTTATCATAGTGAAAAACTGAAACGTCGGTTTATAGTTGAGTGATCATATCATACATATATATAAATATATACAAATATACAATCATATAGTTCTAAACAAGAATGGGGTAGAGATATCATATATAAATAAAATGCAATTTAAAAAACGATGATATATTCTAAATGCAAATAAAAACAATGATATATCTTCTAAAGCTGGCGATTCGAAAAGTTCTATACGTGTAGCTCTGCCTTTTAATGAATTGTTGGGTTTCTGAAATCCGGTTATGTCACGAATGTCGTAAAAAATAATAAATAAATCTGAAGTTTATAAAAGCTGTAAAATTTGATAAATCTGAAGTTATAAAATTATCCTTTACCTTTATAAAGCTGATACATATGTTGTTTATCTTTCAAGTTATAATCTCACTATATTTTCACTTTTATGTCCAGAATAGCATACACGTCTAAACGGTTAGGCACGTGAGCGGAGAATGACAAAACGTTTTTACATATTATCTATTGAATGGTGTGAATCCGAACGCACGGGACATCCATTACTTTTTGAAAAAATCAATTTTAATCATGTTATTTATTGCGTTTATTTGGTAGCGCACTTGGTTGTAAGATATTGTCTTAAGATATAATGAGTGTTTTTTTATTATAAAATTGCAATTTATTCCGTATATCCGTGACACACTCACTCAGGCTGGCCATAAGTACGGATGAAGCTAGAGTGTAATAAAAATGCAATGTATACTGTTGTCTATGATGCATCACGCATTTGTTATGTGTCACTGTTATGTGTTACAGTTATGTGTCACTGTTATGTGTTACAGTTATGTGTTTACCAGCGCAGGTCATGTGGCACATAATAGTATGATGAATATTTGTGTCTAATGATGCATCACGCATGTGTTATGAGTTACTGTTATGTGTTACAATTATGTGTCTACAGTTGTATGTTACAAGTATGTGTTTATAGCGCAGGTCATGTTGCACATAATATCTTGATAAATATATGTGTCTATGATGCATCACGCATGTAAGCTAAATACATTATTAAACACATTATTAAACTATTTACTCTTTCTGAAATTTCATGACCTTATCATGTCACTATACCATTTTTTGATGTGACGTAACATATCATAAATAAGTACGCCTTATCTCTGGTTTGCAACAGGCTTTATTCTGTTCATCTAGAAATTATCTTAACTTGGATGACTTTGTTTAACATTAATATCAGGACGATCTGACGCATCATGCTATAGAAAACATGTACGCCTTATGCCAGTTGTTATGTAATAATGTTATTTCTAATATAAAACAAAATGTATGGTGTATTGTATAAGCTATCAAAATACTTACTTTTTCTCTTAAATGTCATACCTATCATGTTACAATATACCATTTATTTGATGTGACGTAGCAGATTGTCATCAAGTACGCCTTATCTCTGGTTTGGCTCAACAAAAAAATTATGTTAATTAGAAAAATTTCATACCTATTATGTCACAATACCATTTATTTGATAGTGACGTAGTCATTAGTAATCAGTACGCCTTATCTCTGGTTTGCAACACAATTATTATGTTAATTAGAAAAAGTGTCATACCTATCATGTTACAATACCATTTATTTGATGTGACGTAGCATTGTAATCAATGTACGCCCTTATCTCTGGTTTTGTAACAAAAACTATTATGTTAATAAGAAAGAGTTTCATACCTATCTTGTTACAATACCATTTATTTGATGTGACGTAGCATTGTAATCAAGAACGCCTTTATCTCTGGTTTGCAACAAAAATATTATGTTAATTAGAAAAAAGTCATACTATTAGTGTCACAATACCATTTATTTGATGTGACGTAGCATTGTAATCAAGTACGCCTTATCTCTGGTTTGCAACACAACTATTATGTTAATTAGAAATAAACAATGTTTGTATTTCATGCTATTCATGTTTCTAATCTGTCTTAACCTGCTTGACTTACATGATAAATATATATGTCTGTGCTGTCATCACGTATGTGTTATGTGTTACTGTTTATGTATAACAGTTATGTTTTTACAGCGCAGGTCATGTGTGGCACATAATATTATGATTAAATATTTGTGTCTATGATGCATCACGCATGTTTTACGTGTTATTGTTATGTGTTATATAGCTATGTGTTTATAGCGTAGGTCATGTGGCACATAATATTATGATAATATAGTTGTGTCTATGATGCATCACGCGTGTGCTATGTGTTACCGCTATGTGTTACGGCTATGTGTTTACAGCGCAGGTCATGTGGCACACAATATCATGATAAATATTTGTGTCTATGATGCATCACGCATGTAAGCTAAATACATGTATCTATCTCTAATTTTCTTTTGTAAAGAGATGTCTATAATGGTTTGTTTACATTGTTCGATTTTGTTTATGTGTGTAGAAACGTATTATTTGTTAAAACTGTGAAAATCATAGGAGAAATCATTTATCATTTTTGTATCACCATTCTTATAAACAAAATATAGAATCATGGTTTATTGCTTCGTGCATTAATCTTCCATAATGTATATTTGCTATTCGTCTGGGCGCTTCTATATTCTTTAAAGGCGCTCGTACACGTAGTATATATCTCTTTGATGTCTTTTAATTATAATTATTTCAAAGTTGTTAAAATACTAATATTTCAGAGAGTCTTATATTGTATATAGCGTTTTTATATGTCTATGAGTATATACTATATATATGCTATTTTCTTTGTTATATAGCGGTTTTTATATATATTTAAATTATTATTATGACTATACCTTGCGTAAAGGTGTATATCGTAGTAACAAAGAAGTATCTATGTTTTTATCGCGAGTTATTCCATGTTCGAAGCTGCTATCAATATTGACTATCATGTAGATATATCATTGTCTGCCAGAGCCGTGAACTTTATTATGGTCTGTAATGGCGGTGTTATATTCCCCAAACGGTCGTAACCTGGATGACACGTGATTGTTGAAGTTTTTATTATCGTGGTAATGATATGGCAATACACATATATGTGTTCTTACACATATATATTCAGTTCTTACACATATATATTCAGTTTCTGACACATATATATGCAGTTCTTGACACAATATAGGTCAGTTTTAGTCACATATATATTCAATTCTTACGCATATATGTTCAGTTCTTACACATATATTCCGATCTTACGCATATATATTCAGGTTCTTACGTATATATATTCATTTCTTACGCATGTATATTCAGCTACTTACACATATATATTCAGTTATTACACATATATATTCAGTTCTCTTACACATATATATTCCGTTTTAACAGCATATATATTCAGTTCTTACACATATATATTCAGTTCTTACACATATATATTCGCAGTT
>JAWPHD010025305.1:0-16723 GCA_037043455.1 Cyrtodaria siliqua
CTTACACATATATATTCAGTTCTTACACATATATATTCAGTTCTTACACATATATATTCAGTTCTAACACATATATATTCAGTTCTTACACATATATATTCAGTTCTTGCACATATATATTCCGTTCTTACGCATATATATTCAGTTTTT
Organism: Cyrtodaria siliqua; assembly: GCA_037043455.1. NCBI lineage: Eukaryota > Metazoa > Mollusca > Bivalvia > Adapedonta > Hiatellidae > Cyrtodaria > Cyrtodaria siliqua. The sequence goes on from JAWPHD010025305.1 coordinate 151, forward strand.
ACACATATATATTCAGTTCTTACACATATATATTCAGTTCTTAAACATATATATGCAGTTCTTACACAAATATATTCAGTTCTTACACATAAATATTCAGTTCTTACGCATATATTCAGTTCTTACGCATATATATTCAATTCTTACGCATATATGTTCAGTTCTTACACATACATTCCGATCTTACGCATATATATGAAGTTCTTACGCATATATATTCAGTTCTTACACATATATATTCAGCTCTTACACATATATATTCAGTTCTTACACAAATATATTCAGTTCTTACCCATATATATTCAGTTCTTACGCATATATTCAGTTCTTACGCATATAATCAGTTCTTACGCATATATATTCAATTCTTACGCATATATGTTCAGTTCTTACACATATATTCCGATCTAACGCATATATATTCAGTTCTTACGCATATATATTCAGCTCTTACACATATATATTCAGTTCTTACACATATATATTCAGTTCTTACACATATATATTCAGTTCTAACACATATATATTCAGTTCTTACACATATATATTCAGTTCTTACACATATATATTCCGTTCTTACACATATATATTCCGTTCTTATGCATATATATTCAGTTCTTACACATATATATTCCGTTCTAACACATATATATTCAGTTCTTACACATATATATTCCGTTCTAAGACATATATATTCAATTCTTACACATATATATTCAGTTCTTACACATATATATTCAGTTCTTACACATATATATGCACTTCTCACAGAAATATATTCAATTCTTACACATATATATTCATTTCTTACGCATATATTCAGTTCTTACGCATATATTCAGTTCTTACGCATTTAATTCAATTCTTACGCATATATATTCAGTTCTTACACATATATATGCAGTTCTTACACATATATATTCAGTTCTTACACATATATATTCAGTTCTTATACATATATATTTAGTTCATACACATATATATTCCGTTCTTACGCATATATATATTCAGTTCTTACACATATATATGCAGTTCTTACACAAATATATTCAGTTCTTACACATATATATTCAGTTTTACGCATATATTCAGTTCTTACACATATATTCCGATCTTACGCATATATATTCAGTTCTTACGCATATATATTCAGTTCTTACACATATATATTCAGCTCTTACACATATATATTCAGTTCTTACACATATATATTCAGTTCTTACACATATATATTCAGTTCTAACACATATATATTCAGTGCTAACACATATATATTCAGTTTTTACACATATATATTCCGTTCTTACGCATATATATTAAGTTCTTACACATATATATTCCGTTCTAACACATATATATTCAGTTCTTACACATATATATTCAGTTCTTACAAATATATATTCCGTTCTTACGCATATATATTCAGTTCTTACGCATATATATTTAGTTCTGACACATATATATTCAGTTCTTACGCATATATATTGAGTTCTTACGCATATATATTTAGTTCTTACGCATATATATTCAGTTCTTACACATATATATTCAGTTCTTACACATATATATTCCGTTCTTACGCATATATATTCAATTGTTACACATATATATGCAGTTCTTACACAAATATATTCAGTTCTTACATATATATATTCAGTTTTTACGCATATATTTAGTTCTTACACATATATTCAGTTCTTACGCATATATATTCAATTCTTACGCATTATGTCCAGTTCTTACACATATATTCCGATCTTACGCATATATATTCAGTTCTTACGCATATATATTCAGTTCTTACACATATATATTTAGCTCTTACACATATATATTCAGTTCTTAAACACATATATCAGAGTTCTTACACATATATATTCCGTTCTAACACATATATATTCAGTTCTTATACATATATTCAGTTCTTACTCATATATATTCAATTCTTACGCATATATGTTCAGTTCTTACACATATATTCCGATCTTACGCATATATATTCAGTTCTTACGCATATATATTCAGTTCTTACACATATATATTCAGCTCTTACACATATATATTCAGTTCTTACACATATATATTCAGTTCTTACACATATATATTCAGTTCTAACACATATATATTCAGTTCTTACACATATATATTCAGTTCTTACACATATATATTCCGTTCTTACATATATATATTCAGTTCTTACACATATATATTCAGTTCTTACGCATATATATTTAGTTCTTACACATATATATGCAGTTCTTACACATATATATTCAGTTCTTACACATATATATTCAGTTCTTATACATATACATTCAGTTCTTACACATATATATTCCGTTCTTACGCATATATATTCAGTTCTTACACATATATATGCAGTTCTTACACAAATATATTCCGTTCTTACACATATATATTCAGTTTTTACGCATATATTCAGTTCTTAAACATATATTCCGATCTTACGCATATATAATCAGTTCTTACGCATATATATTCAGTTCTTACACATATATATTCAGCTCTTACACATATATATTCAGTTCTTACACATATATATTCAGTTCTTACACATATATATTCAGTTCTAACACATATATATTCAGTTCTTACACATATATATTCAGTTCTTACACATATATATTCCGTTCTTACGCATATATATTCAGTTCTTACACATATATATTCCGTTCTAACACATATATATTCAGTTCTTACACCTATATATTCAGTTCTTACAAATATATATTCCGTTCTTACGCATATATATACAGTTCTTACGCATATATATTCAGTTCTTACACATATATATTCAGTTCTTACGCATATATATTCAGTTCTTACGCATATATATTTAGTTCTTACGGATATATATTCAGTTCTTACACATATATATTCAGTTCATACACATATATATTCCGTTCTTACGCATATATATTCAGTTCTTACGCATATATATTGAGTTCTTACGCATATATATTTAGTTCTTACGCATATATATTCAGTTCTTACACATATATATTCAGTTCTTACACATATATATTCCGTTCTTACGCATATATATTCAATTGTTACACATATATATGCAGTTCTTACACAAATATATTCAGTTCTTACATATATATATTCAGTTTTTACGCATATATTTAGTTCTTACACATATATTCAGTTCTTACGCATATATATTCAATTCTTACGCATTATGTCCAGTTCTTACACATATATTCCGATCTTACGCATATATATTCAGTTCTTACGCATATATATTCAGTTCTTACACATATATATTTAGCTCTTACACATATATATTCAGTTCTTAAACACATATATTCAGTTCTTACACATATATATTCCGTTCTAACACATATATATTCAGTTCTTATACATATATTCAGTTCTTACTCATATATATTCAATTCTTACGCATATATGTTCAGTTCTTACACATATATTCCGATCTTACGCATATATATTCAGTTCTTACGCATATATATTCAGTTCTTACACATATATATTCAGCTCTTACACATATATATTCAGTTCTTACACATATATATTCAGTTCTTACACATATATATTCAGTTCTAACACATATATATTCAGTTCTTACACATATATATTCAGTTCTTACACATATATATTCCGTTCTTACATATATATATTCAGTTCTTACACATATATATTCAGTTCTTACGCATATATATTTAGTTCTTACACATATATATGCAGTTCTTACACATATATATTCAGTTCTTACACATATATATTCAGTTCTTATACATATATATTCAGTTCTTACACATATATATTCCGTTCTTACGCATATATATTCAGTTCTTACACATATATATGCAGTTCTTACACAAATATATTCCGTTCTTACACATATATATTCAGTTTTTACGCATATATTCAGTTCTTAAACATATATTCCGATCTTACGCATATATAATCAGTTCTTACGCATATATATTCAGTTCTTACACATATATATTCAGCTCTTACACATATATATTCAGTTCTTACACATATATATTCAGTTCTTACACATATATATTCAGTTCTAACACATATATATTCAGTTCTTACACATATATATTCAGTTCTTACACATATATATTCCGTTCTTACGCATATATATTCAGTTCTTACACATATATATTCCGTTCTAACACATATATATTCAGTTCTTACACCTATATATTCAGTTCTTACAAATATATATTCCGTTCTTACGCATATATATACAGTTCTTACGCATATATATTCAGTTCTTACACATATATATTCAGTTCTTACGCATATATATTCAGTTCTTACGCATATATATTTAGTTCTTACGGATATATATTCAGTTCTTACACATATATATTCAGTTCATACACATATATATTCCGTTCTTACGCATATATATTCAGTTCTTACACATATATATTCAGTTCTTACACATATATATTCCGTTCTTACGCATATATATTCAATTGTTACACATATATATGCAGTTCTTACACAAATATAGTCAGTTCTTACATATATATATATTCAGTTTTTACGCATATATTTAGTTCTTACACATATATTCAGTTCTTACACATATATATTCAGTTCTTACGCATATATATTCAGTTCTTACACATATATATGCAGTTCTTACACATATATATTCAGTTCTTACACATATATATTCAGTTCTTATACATATATATTCCTTTCTTACGCATATATATTCAGTTCTTACACATATATATGCAGTTCTTACACAAATATATTCAGTTCTTACACGTATATATTCAGTTTTTACGCATATATTCAGTTCTTACACATATATTCCGATCTTACGCATATATATTCAGTTCTTACGCATATATATTCAGTTCTTACACATATATATTCAGCTCTTACACATATATATTCAGTTCTTACACATATATATTCAGTTCTTACACATATATATTCAGTTATAACACATATATATTCAGTTCTTACACATATATATTCAGTTCTTACACATATATATTCCGTTCTTACGCATATATATTCAGTTCTTACACATATATATTCCGTTCTAACACATATATATTCAGTTCTTACACATATATATTCAGTTCTTACAAATATATATTCCGTTCTTACGCATATATATTCAGTTCTTACGCATATATATTCAGTTCTTACACATATATATTCAGTTCTTACGCATATATTCAGTTCTTACGCATATATATTTAGTTCTTACGGATATATATTCAGTTCTTACACATATATATTCAGTTCTTACACATATATATTCCGTTCTTACGCATATATATTCAGTTCTTACACATATATATTCAGTTTTTACACATATATATTCCGTTCTTACGCATATATATTCAATTGTTACACATATATATGAAGTTCTTACACAAATATATTCAGTTCTTACATATATATATTCAGTTTTTACGCATATATTCAGTTCTGACACATATATTCAGTTCTTAAACATATATATTCAATTCTTACGCATATATTTCCAGTTCTTACACATATATTCCGATCTTACGCATATATATTCAGTTCTTACGCATATATATTCAGTTCTTACACATATATATTTAGCTCTTACACATATATATTCAGTTCTTACACATATATATTCAGTTCTTACGCATATATATTCAGTTCTTACACATATATATGCAGTTCTTACACAAATATATTCCGTTCTTACACATATATATTCAGTTTTTACGCATATATTCAGTTCTTACACATATATTCCGATCTTACGCATATATATTCAGTTCTTACGCATATATATTCAGTTCTTACACATATATATTCAGCTCTTACACATATATATTCAGTTCTTACACATATATATTCAGTTCTTACACATATATATTCAGTTCTAACACATATATATTCAGTTGTTACACATATATATTCAGTTCTTACACATATATATTCCGTTCTTACGCATATATATTCAGTTCTTACACATATATATTCCGTTCTAACACATATATATTCAGTTCTTACACATATATATTCAGTTCTTACAAATATATATTCCGTTCTTACGCATATATATACAGTTCTTACGCATATATATTCAGTTCTTACACATATATATTCAGTTCTTACGCATATATATTCAGTTCTTACGCATATATATTTAGTTCTTACGGATATATATTCAGTTCTTACACATATATATTCAGTTCTTACACATATATATTCCGTTCTTACGCATATATATTCAGTTCTTACACATATATATTCAGTTCTTACACATATATATTCCGTTCTTACGCATATATATTCAATTGTTACACATATATATGCAGTTCTTACACAAATATAGTCAGTTCTTACATATATTTATTCAGTTTTTACGCATATATTCAGTTCTTACACATATATTCAGTTCTTACACATATATATTCAGTTCTTACTCATATATATTCAGTTCTTACACATATATATGCAGTTCTTACACATATATATTCAGTTCTTACACATATATATTCAGTTCTTATACATATATATTCCTTTCTTACGCATATATATTCAGTTCTTACACATATATATGCAGTTCTTACACAAATATATTCAGTTCTCACATATATATATTCAGTTCTTATACATATATTCAGTTCTTACGCATATATATTCAATTCTTACGCATATATGTTCAGTTCTTACACATATATTCCGATCTTATGATTATATATATTCAGTTCTTACGCATATATATTCAGTTCTTACACATATATATTCAGCTCTTACACATATATATTCAGTTCTTACACATATATATTCAGTTCTTACATATATATATTCAGTTCTAACACATACATATTCAGTTCTTACACATATATATTCAGTTCTTACACATATATATTCCGTTCTTACATATATATATTCAGTTCTTACACATATATATTCAGTTCTTACGCATATATATTCAGTTCTTACACATATATATGCAGTTCTTACACATATATATTCAGTTCTTACACATATATATTCAGTTCTTATACATATATATTCAGTTCTTACACATATATATTCCGTTCTTACGCATATATATTCAGTTCTTACACATATATATGCAGTTCTTACACAAATATATTCCGTTCTTACACATATATATTCAGTTTTTACGCATATATTCAGTTCTTACACATATATTCCGATCTTACGCATATATATTCAGTTCTTACGCATATATATTCAGTTCTTACACATATATATTCAGCTCTTACACATATATATTCAGTTCTTACACATATGTATTCAGTTCTTACACATATATATTCAGTTCTAACACATATATATTCAGTTCTTACACATATATATTCAGTTCTTACACATATATATTCCGTTCTTACGCATATATATTCAGTTCTTACACATATATATTCCGTTCTAACACATATATATTCAGTTCTTACGCATATATATTCAGTTCTTACAAATATATATTCCGTTCTTACGCATATATATACAGTTCTTACGCATATATATTCAGTTCTTACACATATATATTCAGTTCTTACGCATATATATTCAGTTCTTACGCATATATATTTAGTTCTTACGGATATATATTCAGTTCTTACACATATATATTCAGTTCTTACACATATATATTCCGTTCTTACGCATATATATTCAGTTCTTACACATATATATTCAGTTCTTACACATATATATTCCGTTCTTACGCATATATATTCAATTGTTACACATATATATGCAGTTCTTACACAAATATAATCAGTTCTTACATATATATATTCAGTTTTTACGCATATATTCAGTTCTTACACATATATTCAGTTCTTACACATATATATTCAGTTCTTACGCATATATATTCAGTTCTTACACATATATATGCAGTTCTTACACATATATATTCAGTTCTTACACATATATATTCAGTTCTTATACATATATATTCCTTTCTTACGCATATATATTCAGTTCTTACACATATATATGCAGTTCTTACACAAATATATTCAGTTGTTACACGTATATATTCAGTTTTTACGCATATATTCAGTTCTTACACATATATTCCGATCTTACGCATATATATTCAGTTCTTACGCATATATATTCAGTTCTTACACATATATATTCAGCTCTTACACATATATATTCAGTTCTTACACATATATATTCAGTTCTTACACATATATATTCAGTTATAACACATATATATTCAGTTCTTAAACATATATATTCAGTTTTTACAAATATATATTCCGTTCTGACGCATATATATTCAGTTCTTACGCATATATATTCAGTTCTTACACATATATATTCAGTTCTTACGCATATATTCAGTTCTTACGCATATATATTTAGTTCTTACGGATATATATTCAGTTCTTACACATATATATTCAGTTCTTACACATATATATTCCGTTCTAACGCATATATATTCAGTTCTTACACATATATATTCAGTTCTTACACATATATATTCCGTTCTTACGCATATATATTCAATTGTTACACATATATATGCAGTTCTTACACAAATATATTCAGTTCTTACATATATATATTCAGTTTTTACGCATATATTCAGTTCTTACACATATATTCAGTTCTTAAACATATATATTCAATTCTTACGCATATATTTCCAGTTCTTACACATATATTCCGATCTTACTCATATATATTCAGTTCTTACGCATATATATTCAGTTCTTACACATATATATTTAGCTCTTACACATATATATTCAGTTCTTACACATATATATTCAGTTCTTACGTGTAAGAACTGAATATATGCGTAAAATCTGAATATATATGTGTAAGAGCTGAATATATATGTGTAAGAACTGAATATATATGCGTAAGAACTTAATATATATGCGTAAGATCGGAATATATGTGTAAGAACTGAACATATATGCGTAAGAATTGAATATATACGCGTAAGAACTGAATATATGCGTAAGAACTGAATATATGCGTAAGAACTGAATATATATGTGTAAGAACTGAATATATATGTGTAAGAACTGAATATATATGTGTAAGAATTGAATATATATGTCTTAGAACGGAACATATATGTGTAAGAACTGAATATATATGTGTTAGAACGGAATATATACATTGTATGTGTAAGAACTGAATATATACGCATAAGAACGGAATATATATGTGTAAGAACGAAATATATATGTGTAAGAACTGAATATATATGTGTAAGAACTAAATATATATGTGTTAGAACTGAATATATATGGGTAAGAACTGAATATATATATTCAGTTCTTACACATATATATTCAGCTCTTACACATATATATTCAGTTCTTACACATATATATGCAGTTCTTACAGATATATATTCAATTCTTACACATATATATTAAGTTCTTACGCATATATTCAGTTCTTACGCATATATTCAGTTCGTACGCGTATATATTCAATTCTTACGCATATATGTTCAGTTCTTACACATATATTCCGATCTTACGCATATATATTAAGTTCTTACGCATATATATTCAGTTCTTACACATATATATACAGCTCTTACACATATATATTCAGTTTTTACGCATATATTCAGTTCTTACACATATATTTCGATCTTACGCATATATATTCAGTTCTTACGCTATATATTCAGTTCTTACACATATATATTCAGCTCTTACACATATATATTCAGTTCTTACACATATATATTCAGTTCTTACACATATATATTCAGTTCTAAAACATATATATTCAGTTCTTACACATATATATTCAGTTCTTGCACATATATATTCCGTTCTTCCGCATATATATTCAGTTTTTACACATATATATTCAGTTCTTACACATATATATTCAGTTCTTAAACATATATATGCAGTTCTTACACAAATATATTCAGTTCTTACACATATATATTCAGTTCTTACGCATATATTCAGTTCTTACGCATATATATTCAATTCTTACGCATATATGTTCAGTTCTTACACATACATTCCGATCTTACGCATATATATGAAGTTCTTACGCATATATATTCAGTTCTTACACATATATATTCAGCTCTTACACATATATATTCAGTTCTTACACAAATATATTCAGTTCTTACCCATATATATTCAGTTCTTACGCATATATTCAGTTCTTACGCATATAATCAGTTCTTACGCATATATATTCAATTCTTACGCATATATGTTCAGTTCTTATACATATATTCCGATCTAACGCATATATATTCAGTTCTTACGCATATATATTCAGCTCTTACACATATATATTCAGTTCTTACACATATATATTCAGTTCTTACACATATATATTCAGTTCTAACACATATATATTCAGTTCTTACACATATATATTCAGTTCTTACACATATATATTCCGTTCTTACACATATATATTCCGTTCCTACGCATATATATTCAGTTCTTATGCATATGTATTCACTTCTTACGCATATATATTCAGTTCTTACTCATATATATTCCGTTCTTACTGATATATTCAGCTATTACGGATATATATTCAGTTCTTATGCATATATATTCAGTTCTTACGCATATATTCAGTTCTTACGCATATATATTAATTTCTTACGCATATATTCAGTTCTTACGCATATATATTAATTTCTTACGTATATATATTCAGTTCTTACGCATATATATTCACTTCTTACGCATATATATTCAGTTCTTACGCATATATATTCTCTTCTTACGCATATATATTCAGTTCTTACGCACATATCTTACACCTATATATTGAGTTCTTATGCATATATGTTCAGTTCTTACGCATATATATTCAGTTCTTACGCATATATATTCAGTTCTTACGCATATACGTTCAGTTCTTACGCATATATATTCAGTTCTTACGCATATATATTCAGTTCTTGCGCATATATATTCAGTTCTTACACACATATATTCAGTTCTTACGCATAAATATTCAGATCTGACGCATTTATATTCAGTTCTTACGGATATTTATTCAGTTCTTACGCATATATATTGAGTTCTTACGCATATATATTACATTCTTACGCATATAAATTCAGTCCTTACGCATATATATTCAGTTCTTACACATATATATTTAGTTCTTACACATATATATTCAGTTATTACGCATATTTATTCAGTTCTTCCGCATATATATTCAGTTCTTCTACATATATATTCAGTTCTTACGCATATATGTTCAGTTCTTACGCATATATATTCAGTTCTTACGCATATATATTCAGTTCTTACGCATATATATTCAGTTCTTACACATATATATTCAGTTGTTACACATATATATTCACTTCTTACGCATATATATTCCGTTCTTCCGCATATATATTCAGTTCTTACACATATATATTCAGTTCTTACACATATATATTCAGTTCTTACACATATATACTCCGTTCTTAAGCATATATTCAGTTCTTAAACATATATTCAGTTCTTACGCATATAATTCAATTCTTACGCATATATGTCCAGTTCTTACACATATATTCCGATCTTACGCATATATATTCAGTTCTTACGCATATATATTCAGTTCTTACACATATATATGCAGTTCTTACACATATATATTCAGTTCTTACACATATATATTCAGTTCTTATACATATATATTTAGTTCATACACATATATATTCCGTTCTTACGCATATATATTCAGTTCTTACACATATATATGCAGTTCTTACACAAATATATTCAGTTCTTACACATATATATTCAGTTTTTACGCATATATTCAGTTCTTACACATATATTCCGATCTTACGCATATATATTCAGTTCTTACGCATATATATTCAGTTCTTACACATATATATTCAGCTCTTACACATATATATTCAGTTCTTACACATATATATTCAGTTCTTACACATATATATTCAGTTCTAACACATATATATTCAGTTCTTACACATATATATTCAGTTTTTACACATATATATTCCGTTCTTACGCATATATATTAAGTTCTTACACATATATATTCCGTTCTAACACATATATATTCAGTTCTTACACATATATATTCAGTTCTTACAAATATATATTCCGTTCTTACGCATATATATTCAGTTCTTACGCATATATATTTAGTTCTGACACATATATATTCAGTTCTTACGCATATATATTGAGTTCTTACGCATATATATTTAGTTCTTACGCATATATATTCAGTTCTTACACATATATATTCAGTTCTTACACATATATATTCCGTTCTTACGCATATATATTCAATTGTTAGACATATATATGCAGTTCTTACACAAATATATTCAGTTCTTACATATATATATTCAGTTTTTACGCATATATTTAGTTCTTACACATATATTCAGTTCTTACGCATATATATTCAATTCTTACGCATATATGTCCAGTTCTTACACATATATTCCGATCTTACGCATATATATTCAGTTCTTACGCATATATATTCAGTTCTTACACATATATATTCAGTTCTTATACATATATTCAGTTCTTACGCATATATATTCAATTCTTACGCATATATGTTCAGTTCTTACACATATATTCCGATCTTACGCATATATATTCAGTTCTTACGCATATATATTCAGTTCTTACACATATATATTCAGCTCTTACACATATATATTCAGTTCTTACACATATATATTCAGTTCTTACACATATATATTCAGTTCTAACACATATATATTCAGTTCTTACACATATATATTCAGTTCTTACACATATATATTCCGTTCTTACATATATATATTCAGTTCTTACACATATATATTCAGTTCTTACGCATATATATTCAGTTCTTACACATATATATGCAGTTCTTACACATATATATTCAGTTCTTACACATATTTATTCAGTTTTTATACATATATATTCAGTTCTTACACATATATATTCCGTTCTTACGCATATATATTCAGTTCTTACACATATATATGCAGTTCTTACACAAATATATTCCGTTCTTACACATATATATTCAGTTTTTACGCATATATTCAGTTCTTACACATATATTCCGATCTTACGCATATATATTCAGTTCTTACGCATATATATTCAGTTCTTACACATATATATTCAGCTCTTACACATATATATTCAGTTCTTACACATATATATTCAGTTCTTACACATATATATTCAGTTATAACACATATATATTCAGTTCTTACACATATATATTCAGTTCTTACACATATATATTCCGTTCTTACGCATATATATTCAGTTCTTACACATATATATTCCGTTCTAACACATATATATTCAGTTCTTACACATATATATTCAGTTCTTACAAATATATATTCCGTTCTTACGCATATATATACAGTTCTTACGCATATATATTCAGTTCTTACACATATATATTCAGTTCTTACGCATATATATTCATTTCTTACGCATATATATTTAGTTATAACGGATATATATTCAGTTCTTACACATATATATTCAGTTCTTACACATATATATTCCGTTCTTACGCATATATATTCAGTTGTTACACATATATATTCAGTTCTTACACATATATATTCCGTTCTTACGCATATATATTCAATTGTTACACATATATATGCAGTTCTTACACAAATATAGTCAGTTCTTACATATATATATTCAGTTTTTACGCATATATTCAGTTCTTACACATATATTCAGTTCTTACACATATATATTCAGTTCTTACGCATATATATTCAGTTCTTACACATATATATGCAGTTCTTACACATATATATTCAGTTCTTATTCATATATATTCAGTTCTTATACATATATATTCCTTTCTTACGCATATATATTCAGTTCTTACACATATATATGCAGTTCTTACACAAATATATTCAGTTCTTACACGTATATATTCAGTTTTTACGCATATATTCAGTTCTTACACATATATTCCGATCTTACGCATATATATTCAGTTCTTACGCATATATATTCAGTTCTTACACATATATATTCAGCTCTTACACATATATATTCAGTTCTTACACATATATATTCAGTTCTTACACATATATATTCAGTTATAACACATATATATTCATTTCTTACACATATATATTCAGTTCTTGCACATATATATTCCGTTCTTACGCATATATATTCAGTTCTTACACATATATATTCCGTTCTAACACATATATATTCAGTTCTTACACATATATATTCAGTTCTTACAAATATATATTCCGTTCTTACGCATATATATTCAGTTATTACGCATATATATTCAGTTCTTACACATATATATTCAGTTCTTACGCATATATTCAGTTCTTAGGCATATATATTTAGTTCTTACGGATATATATTCAGTTCTTACAAATATATATTCAGTTCTTACACATATATATTCCGTTCTTACGCATATATATTCAGTTCTTACACATATATTCAGTTCTTACACATATATATTCCGTTCTTACGCATATATATTCAATTGTTACACATATATATGCAGTTCTTACACAAATATATTCAGTTCTTACATATATATATTCAGTTCTTATACATATATTCAGTTCTTACGCATATATATTCAATTCTTACGCATATATGTTCAGTTCTTACACATATATTCCGATCTTACGCATATATATTCAGTTCTTACGCATATATATTCAGTTTTTACACATATATATTCAGCTCTTACACATATATATTCAGTTCTTACACATATATATTCAGTTCTTACACATATATATTCAGTTCTAACACATATATATTCAGTTTCTTACACATATATATTCAGTTCTTACACATATATATTCCATTCTTACATATATATATTCAGTTCTTACACATATATATTCTGTTCTTACGCATATATATTCAGTTCTTACACATATATATGCAGTTCTTACACATATATATTCAGTTCTTACACATATATATTCAGTTCTTATACATATATATTCAGTTCTTACACATATATATTCCGTTCTTACGCATATATATTCAGTTCTTACACATATATATTCCGTTCTTACACAAATATATTCCGTTCTTACACATATATATTCAGTTTTTACGCATATATTCAGTTCTTACACATATATTCCGATCTTACGCATATATATTCAGTTCTTACGCATATATATTCAGTTCTTACACATATATATTCAGCTCTTACACATATATATTCAGTTCTTACACATATATATTCAGTTCTTACACATATATATTCAGTTCTAACACATATATATTCTGTTCTTACACATATATATTCAGTTCTTACACATATATATTCCGTTCTTACGCATATATATTCAGTTCTTACACATATATATTCCGTTCTAACACATATATATTCAGTTCTTACACATATATATTCAGTTCTTACAAATATATATTCCGTTCTTAAGCATATATATACAGTTCTTACGCATATATATTCAGTTCTTACACATATATATTCAGTTCTTACGCATATATATTCAGTTCATACGCATATATATTTAGTTCTTACGGATATATATTCAGTTCTTACACATATATATTCAGTTCTTACACATATATATTCCGTTCTTACGCATATATATTCAGTTCTTACACATATATTCAGTTCTTACACATATATATTCCGTTCTTACGCATATATATTCAATTGTTACACATATATATGCAGTTCTTACACAAATATAGTCAGTTCTTACATATATATATTCAGTTTTTACGCATATATTCAGTTCTTACACATATATTCAGTTCTTACACATATATATTCAGTTCTTACGCATATATATTCAGTTCTTACACATATATATTCAGTTCTTACACATATATATTCAGTTCTTACACATATATATTCAGTTCTTATACATATATATTCCTTTCTTACGCATATATATTCAGTTCTTACACATATATATGCAGTTCTTACACAAATATATTCAGTTCTTACACGTATATATTCAGTTTTTACGCATATATTCAGTTCTTACACATATATTCCGATCTTACGCATATATATTCAGTTCTTACGCATATATATTCAGTTCTTACACATATATATTCAGCTCTTACACATATATATTCAGTTCTTACACATATATATTCAGTTCTTACACATATATATTCAGTTATAACACATATATATTCAGTTCTTACACATATATATTCAGTTCTTACAAATATATATTCCGTTCTTACGCATATATATTCAGCTCTTACGCATATATATTCAGTTCTTACACATATATATTCAGTTCTTACGCATATATTCAGTTCTTACGCATATATATTTAGTTCTTACGGATATATATTCAGTTCTTACACATATATATTCAGTTCTTACACATATATATTCCGTTCTTACGCATATATATTCAGTTCTTACACATATATATTCAGTTCTTACACATATATATTCCGTTCTTACGCATATATATTCAATTGTTACACATATATATGCAGTTCTTACACAAATATATTCAGTTCTTACATATATATATTCAGTTTTTACGCATATATTCAGTTCTTACACATAT
>JAWPHD010025306.1:0-10000 GCA_037043455.1 Cyrtodaria siliqua
GGGTTTGAGAAAGAAGGTTGAAACTCTGGGGCACCATGATTCAAAGACCTATCTATAGGGCGGTTCAATAACTGAATAATCTGGTCCAGTTTAGACTCATATTTTGTGTCTAACCTCGTCTCCATCTCACTGACTTGCTTATGCAAATCGGAGCTAAGTGCTTGAAATTTTGATTCAAGAGACTGCTCTGAAATAGCATTTGCCTGTGCTTTACGAACAGTGGATGAGATCGAAGGCTGTAAGTTGATCTCGCGGTCAACCCTACGTATTTCCCTTAGGAGTAAGTTAAAATCCTTTATGGTGTCATACTTATGACGAGTTTGTGACTTTAACCTCTCTGAAAAGGGATGTCCAGAACTTATGTCTCAATAAATCGTTCTTGGATTCATGAGTAAGGTGACCATTATCTATAGCGGTTTGGAGTAGCGTTTCCATTCTACATCCGAAAGATGTTACCGACTCCTCAGGCTTCTGTGCCGTATTAACAAACTCCTGCATGATCATGCCCTTGGTTGAGACGTCACCAAACATGGCATCTAGTTGTCAACAATGTCCTTTACTTTGGCTTTCTCACCAAGAGGGATTATCATCTTTCTAGCAGAGCCTTGGAGTGACCTACGAATGGACTGTAATATTAAATGCTCTACTGTGTCGGGGTCGTTCAATAGACACCTTACCTTGAAATGCCATTCATTATAGAGACATTCACCTTTATTAAGGGGTTCGTCGCCGAAAAATGTTGGAAGCTTAGGGACATAAGGGGTCACATTGTAATTCACTGGATTACTTATACTCCCATCCCCCACCCCTGTTGGTTTAGGCGTACACATCTTGCTAGATTTCGGGCCTATATCACCGGGTGAATTAAAAAATAAAGTTTTGGGCTTTGCACCTTTTTCAGGGCTCTTATCTGCACTCATCTTAATTAAGTAATACTAATAAATTACTTAAACTAATGTGTTTTATAAACACTACAAAAAGGATATCACTGCTCCTGAAAAGTTAAATTAACCCACACTGATATACAATTTCAGTAAACAAAATAAACTATGAACTACCTGAAAATGTAAACAACACATATATATACGACTTACAAGTCATATGAACTTGCTATCAAAAACGCCTCACACGTTCGCCATTCCCTGTAAATACAACAATACCCGTCATATCAACATTAAATACACTAAATTAATTTTTTTCTTCTAATCTACGTTCGACGTTATCTCTGTAGCAGTAAATAGCTATAACTTTGTAATGCTGAACACAAATATATTTTACATTCACCAATACAGCACCGTCTCCTATGTGTAACTGCTGAAAAGCAATGCTAAATCATATTGTTTTCCGTCAAATATATATATAAGGGGCAAATACAAAAATAAATACTGATCTAGTAACCGACACTTTCAATCTGACCTTCCTCTCTGTCAATGTTAGTGCAGAGTGTTAATTTAAAGAAGTGAAAGCAAGCGAAACAACTTAATTAATATCCTGGCTGAAATCTTTTACGAATCAGCTGGAGAAAATCTTATAGCTATGTCTAAACTATAATCTAAACTAATTTATAATATTCCTGAGGCGAACTTAGCTAATCAACTTAATTATTAAAATTGACATGTAAAAACACCTTTTATACATACATATTTCTTTTCACTCTACACATAATGGCTAAATGACGGTATAACTGTAACAAAATCTTATAACCAAACTAATTTTAATAACAAATAACACAAAAATATGCTCTGGTAATGCAAAATTAGCAAAAATAACTGAAAATCAATGTTTGCTTTCTAATTTTTAGCAATCGCGGAACACTTCCGGTCTAGAAAATTGTCAACTTCCGTTTTCGGAAAACGGTCTAAAAAGCACTTTTTACTTGTAATTGTTATGAATTATCACAACTAATCCTTATAAAAATAGCGTCTTTAACCATATGAATCAATCGTTTATCATACACAGCAAACATTTACGATTTTGGAAAAAGTACCGACACACATGGTAAATTTGCGAAAACGAAAGTAGAAATGGGCACGCAATTGTGTATCGTTAGATAATTTATAAACAACAATTTACGAATATAACAGCCAGAGCAAATAAACAAGATAACTTACATTTATCAGTTCACTGTCCTTCTATTTCCTCCATCACATAAAAAATTCACATAAAAAACAACACTTTCACAAACACTCCACCTTTTGTCCATGTCCTCTCCCGATCACATCCGCGTGAGTCCTCTCCTCCATCGTAGCCTTGCCACATAGCTCTTTTGAAAGAGGCTATGCAAAGTTTTGTGCACAACAAAGTTTTGGTACAAAAAAAAATCACTTAAAAAAAACACTCTAGGCCTAGAAAAAAACACTTGATTCCTCATCCTCCATCCATCAGCTTTTCCGGGTGGTGGTGGGGTCTTATGGTGGCCATCACTTCTCCAGTTTGCCTCCGGTTAAGGTGAACCAATGGGCCACGCCTAGCTGTTTATCCAAATGCCGGGATCGCCATTGTTGTAAGGGGTTTGTAATGTATAAGATTACGTCCTTTGCAGGTTTCTATATTTTTATTAATGTGGAACTAACAGCCTGGAATTACAAAGAAATAACATTATAACTTAATACGCTAACATTCCATAATTCCAGCATGTCCAGCGAAATACATCATTTAACAATTATATACAAATTAAATAAAACAATACATACCAGGCAATGGCCTCACTACATTTACTTTGTAATTCCAGGCTGTTAGTTCCACATTAATAAAAATATAGAAAACTGCAAAGACTTTATCTTATAAATTACCAACCCCTTACAACAAATAAAAATAATATTTTGTCTATACTATAGGCTAGATTATTTTAATCCACCGTCTATGGTGGCTGATATGTGCCATCTCGTCTTTTCGTTATTTCGCCGCGAAATAACGCCGAGCGAAAAGACGCCGGGCGAAATAACGAAAAGACGAAAAAACGTCGAGCGAAATAACGAAAAAACGCCGATCGAAAAGACGACAAATAGTCAAAACGCCGGGCGAAAAAAAGAAAAGACGAGAAACCGGCACGCTAAAAGACGACGTTTTATACATTTAAATTTTCGTTATTTCGTGTGAAGTTTTTCGTTTTTTCGTTATTTCGCCCGGCGTCTTTTCGCTCGGCGTTTTTTCGTCTTTTCGCATGGCGTCTTTTCGCTCGGCGTCTTTTCGCGTGGCGTTATTTCGCCCGGCGTTATTTCGCGTGGCGTCTTTTCGCCCGGCGTCTTTTGGCGTGGCGTTATTTCGCCCGGCGTTTTTTCGTCTTTTCGCCCGGCGTCTGTAACCTGTAACCAAAACGAAAAACATATTTCATGAGAGAAAATAAACAAACCTCGTCTGCGTTCTTGGAAAGAAGAGATTCGTTTAAGTACATCAGGCATTTCATCGGTTTCTGCTGAATGGTCAATACATAAAGTATTTTAATAAGTAGTTTAACTAAGTGTGTTTTGTTGTACATTGTTATTAAATTAGTCCAATGGGACAGTCTTTTAATATTGAGTAGATAAAGCTAGTGTTGGAAATCTGATGAAAATTCATTACCGGTCATCAGAATGTTTAACCGACCGATGATCGATCATTAATCGATTAAACGTGGTTTCTATATTAGACACCAGTGTAAGCCTTTTTGATATACTACTTTTGTCATTTTAATAACATAACATTTGCAACTCGTTAGGAGAGCGCAATAATTTTATTTTATGTCTACTTTCGCCGAATCTACTTTCGGCGAAGTTTTTCAATAACATTTGCAACTCGTCAAGCAAAGTCAGACGGAACCGGGCAGTAGTCTTCATCATCGCTCTGCATATCATACTTGTATGCTAACGTATCTTGTCCGTTATCTAATATGTACCGTTTATCATCATAAGCTGATAAACTTTTTTTATTTATTGCAGAGCTGCTTATGTTATGCTTTTGTGATCTAATAACTTTCATCTCATGATGAGCTTCTGTTGCTTCTGTTGCCGTAAACAAAATCTTTTTGTAATCGTCATGTGCTATCTGTTTTTTAACAACACACTTTTTAACACCCATGCATTTCTTTGCGCTAACCTCATTATCTAGCACATACGAATATAGTTTACTTCGCAACCCAACAAATTCAACAATAGGTATTCCACACGTTTCATCTTTCATCTTGCCAATAACTTTTTTACTATCATTAAAATGAAACTGACTTTTTGGATCATAATCACAATTATCAAACAGTTCTTTATCCTTGTAAAAGTCTGCATACACATCTTTTGTTTTTATTTCATAGCACAAGGAATCGGTATCAGTAAATAATAACTTAGCTTTTTTATCATATTTGTTTTTAATGTAGTTGTAATGGAAGTCATACATCAAATATATTGACAAGTCTAAAATACACATGCCAACATAAGTAGGACGATTTAAAACTAAGCGTTCTTTTATCTTGTTTACAGCAAATAAATTTTCATTAAACATTTTACAAGAAATAAATGAAGGTCTTGCCGCATATTTTAAAAGAACCTCCTCGTCGTGAGTCAATTTAACATTAATCTTTTTCTCAAGTTTTCCAAAGTTTTGCCAAAAACTGAATTGTTCATCAGTTTGAAGAAATCCTTTTCAAAAGCATTTTTACCAGCTGTCCTCTTGGCAGTATTAAAATCTATGCATGTCTTTAACCACTCTGATTCATCAAACTGTAGTATTCGATGTATTTTTGTCACCTTTAATCCAAGCGTTTTGTACAATTCTAAGTTTCTAAAATGCACGACATACTTTTCTTTATTTTTCAACGTCGTAACAAGTTTATTAACACTACAATTTCCTAGATTAAACTTTTGTTTTCAATTTTTACAATAGTCTGACAACCACTCATCTTTTATATTTAAACTTTCTGGGGCGAGAGGATAATCATTATGCGAGTCATGTAGTTTTTCGGGATACTCGATATCACACTCAACAATGTAATTTGATTTTCCTTTTTCAAACTTATCAACCCACTTGAAGTTGCCAGTAGGTAACGGTTGACACATGGCCCACCCGTACAAGTTATTGGCATCAAGATATATGATGTACTTGCTTTCTTTTTTCTTGTCATAGTTTTTCATATATTTATTGTTAGCCTGTGAATATCTATTTGCAATATAACTCGTACCACCTCTTAATCCATTTTCCACAAACAAATATTAGTCAATATCAGTTATTAAGTCAAGTTGAATACCAGTCATCTTGAGGCATGCATCCCAGGCTAACCCAGGACTACTGAAGTAATGGCAAGGATCTAATTTGTAATACTCAATGCACATTTTTCTAAAGTTTTCAAAAACATCTGTCAGCAGCAGCACATCAGTCTTGAGATACAGATCATGATATTCTCCCATATTTTTAATCTTAAATGTTTTCCATATGTTTGTAGCATGATCGTAATCTGCATCTGAAATGTGCTCATCATTTAATTGAGAATAAAAGCTATCTTTGCCGGGTAACTTAGTATCCCCGAAGCGTTCAAAATTGTTCATGTAATCATAAGGATAAACACCTTTTCGTTTCAACAAGTCTAGCTTTTTATCACTATATTCTTGAGATATGTATTGAAACGACGGAACGTTTTTTACTAGATTATCTAATGATTGGGACATAAACTGAAAACTATCAATAAATACTAAACTTTTTTCTAACATGAAAGCCATATACTTTTCCATGTTATTTGGTACAACATTTATGTTTTGTTTAAACTTTCCGATGTGTTGCATTATGAAGTGAGAGTCATATCCTCTCAAGTTATGAAACACAACAGGTATTTTTCTAGTCAACCTGAAATTAATATTACATATATCATGAGCGCTTCCCCTGTACTTTCCAGTTATATGACAATGGTCCCTGACTTTTCTAAGAGAGTTTTCATATGCTACTGTACGGCTTGGGTCATCTTTTTTAAGGGTTATTGAAAAACCATTACCGCAAATATGGCATTATTTAGATTTTTGGAATCTAGCTTCTTCTTTCTGTGACATTACTAGATCTTTTTTAAAGTTTGCATTCATAGTTTTCTTGCACCACTTTTCTTCTTCTATCATTTTTTCTAAAAACTTGTAAACAGCATCAGGTCCTCTATACGTTACAACTGGTTTTGAATATTGATCATCATAACAACAAACAACCTTGTATCCATAACCACAACCAGTATGTTTTTGATATGCTTCTGTGTGTGATTTTTTAGGATTGTTCGATACTGAAGAAATACTTTCAGTTACTGCTTCAAAATCAGCATATATAACAAACGGAACCATTAGCTGTCTGTCGTAGTTTTTAAACTTAACTTTTTCATCTTTGTTTGGCATCTCTACTGCTTGTTTTCCGTTAAGTGAAAGACAAACAGGTTTATGTTTTTCCAGAACTCTTTTAAATTTAAAGCACTGCAAGCATGTTTTACAAAACCATTTTCTTTCCTTGTGTGCCGTTTGATTATACATCAAACTGTTAAAATCTTTTATCCACACGTAATGATTTTTTTCTTCTTCGGTGATTAAAAGCATATCACATGTTTTTTCTGCTTTATTTTTTGATATGTGCAACGGGTATACTTGATTATCTTCATACCCAAATATGTTAAAACAAATGTTGTTTTGTTTTTCTATTTTTGGGATTTGTTTGATAGTAACAGGAAATGTAATTCCTTCATAATTTAGATCATCAATATGCTTTTTATACTTTGTTATTCTTTGCAGATCTTTTCAACAGGAAATTCATAAGCCAAATGGCACCATCTGAAGCATTCGTTATCTTTTTCATTTTTTATATTGATCAATCCTTTTTTAGAATTAGCAAGTTCTTTTGGTAAATCCAAATAACAGCTGCCTCGTAAAGGCTTATACTTTATTCGATTTATGTAATGTGCATCTACTGATTCAATTTGCCAACCACTTCCCAACTGAAGCCAATTTCCAATTCTATTTATAATTTCTTCTCGTGCTTTGTCTAATGCTTCTGATATTTGATTTTTAATTAATATTATTACAGCCTTTGAGGCAAAGTAAGCTGTTTTGTATATAATATCAAAACTTACTATTTTTTTAAAAGTAAGTTTTATATCAACGCTTAATTTAAATCCACCTGTTTTTCTTAGTTCTTTTTTAAGAAAGTTCACAACTTTTGATTGTGTTTTTTGTAGTTGTCTGAGCGGATCATTACTGACAACATTTACTTTAAAATCCTTGCTATACTGTTTTGGGGATGTTTCAATTTCTCGGATACTCATTATATAATATTATATGAGATTATTTCTTTAAGCCCCTATTAATTAATATTAATTAATTATTTTGAAGTAAAATATTTATTTCCTGGTTAGATTATATTATTTTTTTTATTTATCCACACATAATAAGTTTAATTCCTCGGTCAAGTAAAATATCATAGTGGGCAATAAAAGAAAAAATTGTATAAAGTTGGATGGTAACTGGTTGCCTCTGAAATTTGTTTTTTGCACAAAGAACGTAGTTTGTTTATATCTCTTTTTTCTATTTTCCATGGTAGTTTTAGTTGTTTTACCATTGTTATGATTCTTTTTGCCAAATCTTGAAAGTTTGAAAATATTAAAAGCTCTGCATCTAATTTACTCGCATCTTCAAAATCAACCGTTTGAGCATATGCCATTTGATCTTTCTTAAAGTTTTTGATTTTCTTTTCTACTTGTTCCATTATAATATTACATAAGATAATATTTTTAAGCCTTATTTAAATACTTATTTCTATAGTATAATATAATGAATTGCAAATATTGTGAAAGAGTTTTAGATAATATTGATCCTCCTAGGGTGTGCACAGATTGTATCTTATTTTACACGACAAAGAAGCTTTGCAAGTATTGTACCAGGACCAAACTGTGTTACAAGTGTACATACGCATGCGTGAATTGAAACGATACTTGTGAAGTTTTCAATAACGAGCGTGTTTGTCTTAATTGTGGCACTCACACTGGTTATAATCTTATCACAGGTTACAACTACAGCCAAAAGAAAACTATTTACCACAGGAAGTATCATTTAGATAAACACTTGGTAGCATTTGATTTGTCTTCTAAAAATAGACAAAGATTTGAGGATTTGTTTTACAAAATTGTAAAGATTTTGGATGAGCTGGAAGGCCGAAAAAATATCAATCAAATTTGAATACATTTTTCGGAAAATATTTAAAATATTAAAAATAGAAAAAGAAACAAAACCGATTAAAACAAAATCAACCAGAGATAAGTACGATAGGATATGGAAACAAGTCAGAAAAGAATTATGACTGAATGCCATGACCGTTTAACTTGAACCTTTTCATATAAATTTCCAGAGGTTCAGTAAAGTTATCATTCTTTTGAATCTCTAATATTTTATTGAAGGTAACCCTAATTACCTCTGCGTCATTTTCTAGTCCTGTGGTTGTTTGGACATATGATAGAAGTTGTTTGAAACTCCTATGATGTGTTTTTAACAAAGTCTTTTTTTCTGCTATTTTTGTTTTACTAACTAAAACAGCAACTGTATGTCTGTCTGGGTCTCTGCCTGGCTCTTTGTCTGGTCTCTGTCTGCTCTCTGTCTGGCTCTCTGTCTGGCCTGTCTGTCTGGTCTCTGTCTTTCTGTATGTCTGTCTGTTAGAGCTGGCTGGTCTCTGACTGTCTGTGTGTCTGTCTGTCTGTCTGGCTGTCTGTCTCTCTGCGTGGGTCTCTGTCTGGGTCTCTGTCTGTATGTCTGTCTGTCTGGGTCTCTGTCTGGCTCTATGTCTGTCCTGTGTGGGTCTCTGTCTGGCTCTCTGTCTGGCCTGTCGGTCTGGTATTAGGTACATGCATGGGCTTGTATTAAGGGACAATATCCAGGGTCAGGTTTCTACATTTGCTTGTATGTCTGTCTGTATGTCTGTCTTTGTCTTCTTCTCTGTCTGTGTGTCTGTCTGTCTTGCACTATGTCTGATTCTCTGTCTGTCTGTCTGTCTATCTGTCTGTCTGTCTGTCTGTCTGTCTGTCTGTCTGTCTGTCTGTCTGTCTGTCTGTCCGTCCGTCCGTCCGTCCGTCCGTCCGTCCGTCCGTCCGTCCGTCCGTCTGTCTGTCTGTTTGCCTGACTCTCTCTCTCTCTCTCTCTCTGGCTATGTTCCTTGCATGTCCGGGATATTTCTGTCTCATTTTCTGGCTCGATATCTGGCTTTCTGTCTGGCCTATCTGTCAGGATATCTGTCTGGCCTCTCTCTGGTATGACTGGCTCACAGACAGACAGACAAACAGAGACCAGACAGAGACAAGACAGGCCAGAGAGAGGGCCAGACAGAGAGCCAGACAGCCAGACAGACAGACAGACAGACAGACAGACCAGATATGCCAGACAGAGAGCCAGACAGAGTCCCAGACAGGACAGAAAGAGAGCCAGACAGACAGACAGAGCCCAAGACAGGCCAAGCAGATAGCCAGCCAGTCAGACAGACATACAAACAGACAGACAGAGACAAGACAGGCCTGACATACATATCGACAGACAGTCAGACAGACAGACAGACAGACAGACAGACAGACAGACAGACAGACAGACAGACAGACAGACAGACATACATACAGACAGACAGACAGACAGACAGACAGACAGACAGACAGACAGACAGACATGCCAGACAGACAGACAGACAGACAGACAGACAGAGACCCAGACAGACAGGCCAGACAGATATGCCAGACAGAGAGCCAGACAGAGACCCAGACAGGACAGAAAGAGAGCCAGACAGACAGACATAGCCCAAGACAGGCCAAGCAGATAGCCAGCCAGTCAGACAGACATACAAACAGACAGACAGAGACAGACAGGCCTGACATACATATCGACAGACAGTCAGACAGACAGACAGACAGACAGACAGACAGACAGACAGACAGACAATACAGACAGACAGTCAAGCAGACAGACAGACAAACAGACAGACAGTGACCAGACAGTAACGCGAGACAGAGACACAGACAGACAGACAGAGAGCCAGACAGAGA